>PVLA01008988.1:30623-81369 GCA_004027455.1 Hydrochoerus hydrochaeris
TTTTTTTTTTTTTTTTTTTTTTTTTTTTTTTTTTTTTTTTTTTTTTTTTTTTTTTTTTTTTTTTTTTTTTTTTTTTTTTTTTTTTTGTACTGGGGATCAAACTCATGACCTCATGCTTGCCAGGCAGGTGGTTGTGCAGCCGAGTATATCCCTGGACCTTAAATGTGCCTCATAAGACTGCTTTCATTGTGTCCCATAAGTTCCAGTGTGTTGTATTGTCGTTATTATTCAACTGTAAAAACTGTCTAATTTCTTCTTTAATTTCATCTGTGACCCATTGGTTGTTCAGCAGGGTGATGTTTAATTTCCATCTGTTTATGAAGTTGTGGTTTCTTTGCCACAGATTTTCAATTTCATTGTACTGAAGTCTGATAGTATGCATGGGATAATTTCAGTTCCTTTGATTTGCTTAAGTATGTTCTGTGAGTCAGTATATGGTCTGTTTTGGAGAATGTCCCATGTGCAGCTGAGAAGGATGTGTTCTGATATCGTGGGGTGAACACTCTATAGACATCTACTGGGTCCATTTGTTTAAAAGTTTCATTTAGTTCTATTTCATTACTGATTTTTTTTTTGTCTAGTTGATCTTTTTGCAACAGTGGGGTATTGAGGTCTCCAAATACAATTGTATTAGGGCTTATTTGACTTTTCATACCTGTTAGTAATTGTTTTATATAGCTGGATGCACTGGTATTTATTGCATATATATTTATGATTGTTATCTCTTCTTCTTGAATTGTACCCTTTATGAGGAGGTAGTGACTTTCTTTACCTGTCTTAACCAGTCTTGGCTTGAAATTCGTGCTCCTGTCACATGGAGTATTATCTTCCATTCTTTTATTTTCAGTCTATGAATTTCTGTTTGATTTAAATGTGTTTTGTGTTTCTTGGCCAGCCATGGGGGCTCATGCCTGTAATCCCAGCACTTGGGAGGCTGAGGCAGGAGGATCGTTGCGAGTTCAAGACCAGCCTGGGCTACAGAGTGAGCTCAAGGCCAGCCTGAACTGCATAGCGAGACCCTGTCTCTAAAAGACTAAAAAATAAAAAATAAATGTGTTTCTTGTAAGTAGCGTATAGTTGGAGCTTTCTTCTTGATCCATTCTGCCAGTCTGTCTTTTGATTGGTGAACTGAGATCATTAACATTGATGGTTATAACTGATATGTACTGACTTATCCCTGTCATGTTATTTTCCTGTTGTTGGCTCCCCCTTTATTTCCCTCACTCTGATTGTTTGCCTTCCCTGGTGGATTCCTTGTGTTGGAGTTCATGGAGCTGTTATCTTTATTATCTCTTTCTACAATGTCCTTCAGAACATTTTGGAGTACTGGTTTGATGATCATAGATTTCCTCAGATGTTCTTTGTCATGGAAGTATCTTATTTCTCCAGTTTTGAAAGATAACTTTGCGGGTTATGTCAATCTGGGTTGAAAGTTGTTTTCCTTTAGAACTTGGAGTACTTCACTCCAGGCTCTCCTTGACTTGAGAGTTTGTGCTGAGAAATCAGGTGTGATTCTGACAGGCTTTTCTTCATAGTTGATTTGTTTCTTTTCCCTAAAAGCTTTTTTAGATGCTATTCTTGTGTTGAATTTCTGGAATCTTGACTGTAATATTCCTGGCTGTAGATTTTTTGATCATTACTAATGGAGTTCTCTATGCCTTGTTTATCTACATGTCAAATTCTTTTTCTCTACCAGAAAAGTTTTCTGCAATGCCATTTGTGAGCATTTTAAAAATTTCATTCGTGGTATCTTCTGCTTTTTTTCACTGACTCCAATCAATCCTAAGTTATTTTTATTTGTCTTGTCTGGCAGCTGCTGTATTGATTTCTCATGATCCCTTGCTTTTTTTTTTCTTCTTTTTTTTAATTTTATTTAAAGAGGAAAAAAGCAAAACAGAAAAAGGGGTAGAAACAATACAGAATTTCAGAAAAAAAATAAACAGAAGTCACTAGTTGATAAATTACATATTGTCTTCTTAGACATAGTTGTTCAAGTTACAAAATTAAAGCATATAGAGAGGACATTCAAACAGTGAGGCTGTAAAGAAGTTCAGTGATCCAATAACAACTTAGCAACATGGTTTTCAATCCTACACACTTAAACATAAATGCAGTTATATCCTTTATAGCACTTTTTGTTCCTACTTTTACTTTTTAAAAAATTTTTATTTAAAGAGAAACAAAAGCATGTAAAGGGTAGAGATAATATAGAATTTCAAAAAAAGATAAACAATAAGAAATCACTAGTTGATAAATTACATATTGTCTCTTAGAAATAGTTGTTCAAGTTACAAAATTAAAGCATACAAAGTAGATATTCAAACAGTGAGAGTGTAAACAGCGCTACGCATGCATGAATCTCTACATGTATTTCTATCCTTTCTGTATTAGAGGGAAAAACCAAACATAGCAAGACAAAACAAAGCAAATTCCTATAAAAACATGAAACCAAAAAGTCATATAAAACCACAGTACAAGGTGATCTACAATGATTACTGTGTTGTTTCTTATTATCTTCAATAGAATTGTCTATATCATCAGGCATACTTGAATATAGCAGTATAATTGAATATAGCAGTACATAACAATATTTTTAGTAAAAATAAAACATTGTAGACAATATAAAACTTCAAAGGTAATAATCAAACCAGAGTGGATATTCTAGTGAATCTTGTCATCTTAAGTGCAGTTGCCTATACTCAGACTTGATACTATCAATGATAACAGCTTTGAATAAAATCTATCAATGCAAAACAGTGATCTAACAGACCAGATTTGATTATGATCAGTCATGGTGAAACAGTGTAGGTTATACAGAGCTTTAGATTAAGTTAATGGGAAATTAAGGATGATTATCGTACTATATCCTGTTATTTTCGGGATTACTGTCTGTGCCCTCAAATCTAGTACAGGTAGAATGACTGGAACAGAATATAATACATCTAAGTAGAGTAGTGTGAGTAATGTGGGTTTTAGATCCTGGTGCACTATTAACAATATAGTGTATCAAGGCCATCTATGTTAGTGATTCTAGTTATCCTTCTCTGCCTCATTTCTGCTATGCTATTTTTCTGCCTGTTTGTCTAGTTTTCTCCTTCATTCTACTCTCTGCCCCACTCATTGAGGCCTTTCTGCCAGTGTTCCTAAAATCTTGGTATTTTTTTTTTCCTCTCTCTAGAATGTCCTTCAGTATTCTCTGTAGGGTTGGATTGGTGGTCACAAACTCCCCCAGTTCCTCTTTGTCATGGAAGCATCTTGTTTCTCCATTAATTTCTAGTGCCAGTTTTGCAGGGTACATCAATCTGGGCTGGAGATTATTTTCTTTCAGGGCTTGGAATACTTTGCTCCAAGCTCTTCTTGATCTTATGGTCTGTGTCAAGAAGTCAGCCGTGATTCTGATGGGCTTACCTTTATAGGTAATCTGTTTCTTTTCTCTGATGGCTTTTAATATTCTGTTTTTATATTGAATTTCTGCTATCTTGATTATTATATGTCTGGGTATAGCTCTGTTTTGGTGGCTGGAGTTCGGTATGCCTCACATAACTGAATGTCATTTTCTTTTCCCATGCTTGGGAAGTTTTCCTTAATTATTTCCATGAATAGCCTTTGTAATTCACCTGTATGTATTCCTGCTTCTTCGTTCACATTTTTTATTCTTAAATTGTAGATTCTCTTGTCATCCTCTAGCCTTTGTATTGTTACTGCCTGTTTCCTTGTTATTTTTAAGAGATCTTTCCTTTCATGATCACACATTGCAAAGTTGTCTTCAAGTTTTAATAGTCTATCCTTAGTTTGTTTTAAGGAGTTTTGCCAGCTTTCAATGGAGTTTTTAATTTCCTGGTAGTCTCTTTGAATCTGCTTCATGTATTCTATATTCTTTATATTCTTTATCAAATGTTTCTCTCCTTTTTTTGTGTTCCTCCCTTCCATCTGTATCATCCTGAGAGATGCTTCCTGAGAGCATTTCTTTTATTACTCTACTCATATCCTGCTTTACCTGATTATATATTTCAGTTTTGAGCTCGTCTACAAGGTCCTGAAGATATCTCTTAATGTCTATTGAAGTCATGTCTGATGTTGCGTGTTTGCCACACTCAGTCTCCCTTGTTTTTCCTCTCCTGGATCAGGGCTCTCAGGGTTCTGGGCTGGTGGCCTCCTCCTGCCTCTCTCTCCTGTCATGGCCCTGGCTTCCTCCACACAGGTTTGGGGTTTTTTTTTTGTTTTTTGTTTTTTGTTTTTGAGAAATCTTTCTTTTCCTGGTCGCTAACAGCAGGCCTGTCTTCAGTATATGAGATCCTGTCCTCACACTGGCCTAGCATGCTTTGAATACTTTCTGTGGAGTTTTTATTCTCCTGAATGTCCCTTACATCTGCAGTTCCCCTCCACTGCCACATCTCTGTAGTGGCCTCCAGGATCTCCAGCCATCACCATCACCAAGGGTCCACAGAGTCCCATCTCAAGGAGAAAGCACTGCCAGCTGCCTCCTCCATCATTGGAGTTTCTGGCTCCACTGTCTCCATGGGCTTCAGTTTGCACTTCAGGGGCCCACTTCCCTCCTTCTCGAAGTCTTCCTCGCGATGCTGTATTCCAGTGTCTGCATGGTGACTCTCAGAGAGGCTCCTTCTCTGCTGCTTACTGCCCCATCTTGGTCTCCTCCCTCCAGTGTAAACTATAAACAGTTTCATTGTTTTCTCTTGAGAACATGTTAATATTCAAAAAGAGCAACATATTAAATAAATTAATGAAGCTTAGGTACTCTTTTACCTAGAGATGAAAGATTCTGCCTGAATATAGCAGTACTATTTACTAGATTATTGCCCAAAACTCCTAAGGACTCAGTATCCACATCTGTAAAATGGAAATAGTAATAGCCACCTCGTGGGGTCGCTGTGAGAATTAGATGAGATGGTGATGTACCCACAAATGCTTGACTGCTTCTTCTCCTCTTCCTTCCCTGCTTCTTCCTTTTCCTCTCTCCTCTCTTTTTTTCTTGTTACTCAGTGTAAAAAGTAAAATTTACAAAGGTCCCATTATGTAAACAGAAAAGAATTATGAAGCATAAAAGTTGCTAAGAATTTTCATTCAGCAAATATTGTGTGGTTCCTACCCTGATAGTAATTTCAATCTCCACTCAATGAATTTTTTTTCATTTTGATTTTAGACCAGATTGTCTTCACAGCTGAGACCATAAAAATGCAACCTAAGAATTTTGAGTATTGTTATTAAACAAAAACTGTCTGTAACCTAGTTTTGCACTTTCTAGAACAAGGCATTTGTCTCCTCTTTTTCTCTGTACCTTTACTCTATCACAGAATCATGTAGGTGCTGTTGCCTTTCTCTGATTCAGAGGTTTTTTGATGTGTTGTTTCCTCGGTGAAGAAATTCTATAAGGAGAGCTTTCTGACCACCAGCCACTGATACATTTTTTATCTCCAGGAGATTTAGTATTAACCAATGTGACTTTCTTTCTAGGATGATATGTTTAGAGCTTAGAAACTGTAAAATCATATCCTAGGCTATTGTTTTCAGCCCACTGCTGGTATTTGCTGACGATTTTTAAATATATTTTGTGATTGAGGACAAAATAATGAATTGAACATTTATAGTTTTTCTTAAAAATAACAGTACAGTAATGGTCGTTGCTGTTTTATGCTTTCCTGTAAGCAGAAATGAAGAACATTGAACGCTTAGTAAGAGAGAAAGGCTTTTTGATACATGTTGGTTGTCTCTGCCCTTCAGTATCTGAGGTATGCCAGGATTTTGGGGGGTTCATTTTTAAATACATTGATTATTTATAGTTGTTTCTGCTATCTTTCACAATTATTTTCTCTTGCAGGCTGATTTGAGGTCTTATTTCCAGAAATATCACGTTTCTGAAATCTCAATTTATGATTCTTCTACTAATTACAGGTATGTCCCCCAAATTCATTAAGTGCATTACAGTGTCTGCTGTGCACCAGAGGCCCCACCTTCAATGTCAGCTGCAGCATGACAAGGCCCAGGGCCACCGGTCTGGAGTCTCAGGCACACGTCACTGTGGCGACTGGGGTCACTGTATCAGCCCTTTGTCTCTGTATCCTCTTTAACTTATTATGGCACATAGGAAAGTGACTGGTCTGTGCACTTCATCCTGTTACATCCCAGTGCCTGGGGGAAGCAGCATGTACCAATCAAGAGAGTGGGCTCTAAAGCACGTGCCTTTGGCTCAGCTCCCATTCTGTCAATAACTTTGATGAATGGATTTGGGCAAAGTACTCATCTCTCTGTGCTTCAGCCTCTTCGTCTGTCAACTGTTAATGATAACAGTATCTTTATAGCATTGTTGCAAAAATTAAAAGTTAAATACACTAGAAATTAAGCCTGGCACACAGCACGTGCTCAAAAAGGGTTTTAAGGGGCCAGGGATTTAGCTCAGCAGCGTAAACACCTGCCTGACAAGCCCAAGGTCACAAGTTCGATCCCCAGTACAAAAAACAAAAAAAAAATGGGCCAGGGATTTAGCTCAGCAGCATAAGCACCTGCCTGGCAGGCACAAGGTCATGAGTTCAATCCCTGGTACCAAAAAAAAAAAAAATTTTTTTTAATTTTATATTTCTGATTTGAATTTTTAGTTTTTTTTTTTTTCTTCTGGTACCTGGAATGGAACTCACAACCTCACACTTGCCAAGCAAACACTAATGCTGCTGAGCTAAGTTCCTGGCCCAATAGATGGCTATATCATGATACCTCTCTCTGACACTGTTAAATTATTCAAAATGCCAAATAACAATTGTGATAATTTATAGAAATGACTTTACTGTTTTACCATTTTAAAGTGTGACTATTTCACACATAAAAGCATTTATCAATTAAGAATTTTATTTATAGTTGGTATTGAAATGTATTAAAAATATGCTTATCTTAAATGGAAGCAGTTAAGATCATATGCTTTTTTAATTTGACCTATTAGTATGTTTGATATTAATATATTTCACAACATTAAAGTATTAGTGTCTTGTTGAGTGTCCTTTTAAAAAACTGTTGTGTTTTTTTCTTATTTGAAGAGTCATAAATTTTGTGTGGAACTTTAGAAAACATAGTTAAACACAACGAATGAACTTAAAATGTGTTCACATCCATTACCAGTTTCCTAAAAGGAATGTAAAGCATTGTGTGCCCCACACATGAACTAATAAACTAAAATAATAAAAAAGTTAAACTTTAAGTTTTAATGTTAATCAATAGGATGTAATTCTTTAAAATGTTTACTATTTATTTTTCATCTTTGTTTTGTGTGTATTCTGAATATTTTTATCCCCCAAAAATAAATACAATAACCTTTGTATTTATTTATTTACAAATTTATGGATTTTTTTAGGGAGGGTTTCACTATATAGTCCAGGCTGGCCTGGAGCTAACTATGTTACCCAGGTTAGCATTGAATGTGTTGTGATCCTTCTGCCTCAGTTTCCCAAGTGCTAGGTGTGCCACCATGCCTGGGAGTAACCTTTATGCTTTAAGAGAAGTTATTCTTATGAAAGATATCTTTAGCCAATAGTTAGAAAGTTAAGTTTAAAGTAGTTATGATGAACTTTTGCTCATGTGTTTTATACTATAGATATGCATCTCTTGCTTTTAAGAAATACCATGATGCAAATATGGCTGTGGAAGAAATGAATGGGACAGAAATAAATGGAAAATCAGTAAATGTGCGGCTTGTCAAAACTCACGGAGAGTGTAGATCACCACTTTTCTCCAAAAAAAGTTCAAATAATTTGGAGAAAAGTTCCAACAAAGAAATCAAGCCAGCCTCCTCGGTTTCTGCTTTGCCCAGAGCCAGGCCAAAGCAGATGGTATCTGAGCAGGACACTGAGCTTTCGCCTCTGGACCAGGTTAGTTTCTAATCGGTCCCACAGAGGCCTCGTCCGTGCTATGCTGCCCTGGGCGTCTTCATAGGATAAGTAACTCCAAGGCCAGCAGTGTTGGGGCAGGAATGAAAGCATCTGTCAGAACTGGGTTTTGTGGTGGTGGTTGTTGCTGTTTTGTGGTTTCCTGCTGGCCCTGGGCACTGAACCCAGGGCTCCCCATGTGCCAGGCCAGCTGGCTTCTCGGGGCGTGGCTACGTGCGGGGCCTCAGTTTATTTGATTGCTTCTCACCTTTGTCCTAATGCCCCGACTTGGTTTTTACACTGCTCTTCTCACTGTCTCTAGCCACGACGTAGTATTTTCATATTGGCCATCCTTTTAAAAATGTTTTCCTTTCATCTCTGACATTCATGTTAGGGAGGATTGTGGGGTACACAGTTTCAGTCCGCACACGGAAGGAAGGGAGGGAGGGAGGGAGGGAGGGAAACAGCATCCATGTAGGGTACAGGCAGCCTGAGTGGAGGTCTGGGGACTTGGTATCTGCCCTTGTCTTTTGTGTGGTGCCTGTGGGCGCTTCTGCTGCACCCTTCCGTGCTCCTTTTCCTGCTTCTCTGCATGCCACTTTCTAGTACCTGCGACTGCTCGCTGCCTCCCTTGGTTTTGTTCTGTGTGCCTCTGACCCTGGTGTTTATGGACAAGCCCGTCTGAACACTGCACTCACACGTTTGCTCTGTACGCCAGCTCCACACTCGTTAGGCAGCAAGTTGAGCTGACCCGGCCCGTGGCTTTGGTGTTTAGTAGTGGAGGAGACACTCTCAGTCCAGTCAGCTGTGGCAGTGGTCATGAGCGTGGCAAGGCAAGAGAGGGCCTGCATGCTTCTGGCAGCAGTGTGTTGTCTCACGGTGTGTAGGTAGGGAAGCTCCCAGGCAGCACCTCTGCATCCTGCTTCTTCACCTTGCTAGCAGTTTCTTGACCTCCTTATCTATTTTTTACAAATATCTACTCTATTCGTTCATTTAGGATGCCAAAAAGAATTGTAAAAAGATTGAATCTGCTCAGTTATTACAAAAAATGCCCATTCAGTTCATTCCTCCAAATACACTGAACCTCCGTAGCTTTACCAAGATCATCAAGAGACTAACTGAGCTGCACCCACAAGTCAGCAGGTAATAGCGGAAACCATGTTTTAAATAATTTGGACGTTTTCTCCAATAAATAAAGTATTCACTGTAATAGTTCAGCCACATTCAGAACATGCTCCTGAGGGCAGTACTGTGTGTTTCCTTTCATGCAGAGACCACATTATAGATGCTCTTCAGGAGGTGCGGCTGAATCACAAAGGTTTCCTCAATGGCTTGTCTATTAGCACTATTGTGGAGATGACCTCATCTCTTCTGAAAAGCTCTGCTTCCCACCAGGAGTAAAGGAAGCAAAGAGGTAAAGTATTCTTTTACCCTTAAACATTGTAGGTTATTTCATTTTCTTCTTATATAAAAACAATTTTAAGTGAAAATGCTAATATATCAAAATAATACTATTAAAGTTAAGAACAATCACTGTAGGGCTGGGAGTGTAGCTCAGCAAGAAAGTGTTCACTGAGCATAAGCAAGGCCCTGCGTTCCATCCCCAGCACCAAAAAAACAAAATGTTGTATTAGTTCGCTACTAATGCAGTGCCGGTTGCTCCAGAATTGGTTATCATAGCAGCGTTTATCACCTCAGCGTTTGCAGACCAGGGTGCAACACGCCTTAGCAAGGGGGCTTGGCTTGGGGTCTCCTGTGCTGCAGCCTGGTGTCCTCTGACCGAGGTTGTCCAGAGGTTTGGTAAGGGAGGATCTGCTCCTTGGATGCTTGGTCTCACAGCGCCCAGCGGGAGGCCCTGGTTTCTCACCAATGGGCCTCACTTCCGAGAGGCGCCTGCAGTCTCTAGTCAAGGCACGTGGCTGAGTCACTGCGTTCAAACCAGCAGTGGTGAGGTGGGATGGGGTTGGTAGGTCTACTTCCGCCTCTTAAAGAAAGGAAGATTTAAAAATTCGTGTACACTGTAGTTTTTAAATGCCTACAGATCAACATAGAATCCTTTTCCTACGAGTAGTGGATTAGAAGCTCTGTTTCCAGTTGTAGGTATCTAGGTGATTCAAGCAAACTTTCCATTGAGAACAGTCAGGAAAACTGAACAAACGTAGAAAATATTTAGTGAGAAACACTGGAAAGCTGTCAAGATAATGATCAATTACTGGGACAGGATACTGGGAAGATGAGTTTCAGAGAAATATGCCCAGTGTCTAAGACCAGTTTTTCTCTAGTGTTATTTGCAGAGAAGCAGCCAGAAGCTGGAGGGATCCCTTTTAACAGCTCTGCAGCTAGGGGAGTGGGGTCTTGTCAGACTTACAGCCATGGGAGTGGGGCTGAAGCGCATCTCAACAAGAACTAGAATCTTTTCTCCTACCACTTGGAAGCTGGGCCATCTCTATGACTTGTTTTGACAAGTTTTGCCATTTCCAAAAATCACTCTCAGAAATTTGTTACATTCATGTGAGGAAGCCCAGACAGCCTGCCAAAAGACAAGAATCTACGTGGAAGGCAGCCAAGGCGGGTGAGCCTATAGCTGTGCATCCCTGTATGAGAGACCAGCATAGAGCAGCAGATCAGCCTGCCCAGCCTGGCAGTTAGCCATGGACATGTGAGTGAAGCCGTCCAAGATGACTGGGGTCACTTACAGGAACCAACCCATTGCTAGTTAGCAGATTAAAGGACAGGCAGAGGGCTGTTATTTTAAGCTACTAGATTTTGAAGGGGGTTGCTAATATATAATACGTGTATTATATTCAAGGACACAAAATATAAGACTGGGAATTTTAGTAGATAATTTAAAATACCTTAAAAATTAAATTCCATTTATTAGCTTTCCTGTGGCTGCTACTGAATATCCAATTCCTACATCTTAAAGGGAGAGGTTTATTTGGCTTATGGTTATGGAGGACTCAGTCAATGGCAGTTGGCTCCAAGGCAAGAGCGTCATGGCAGAAGGTGTGGCACATCAAAGCTGCTTAGTTCGTGGTGGTCCTGAAGCACAGAGGTTGAACAGCATAAGAGGATTAAGGGGCAAAGAACCAGATATAGACCCCAAGTTCACCGCTCCACCCAGACACATGCAGAAGTGTGCTTTGTTAATCCCCTGGGTGACTCCCAACCCAGTCAATCTGACAGTCACCTTGACTGTCAATTTCATTAATGAGAGGAGGAGTAACTGAATGTGGTAACTTAGTTAATGGGCTCTACAGCAGAGTAGACACTTAGCTGAAGTGAGTTAAAGGAGAAACTGGATATATAGGCAGATGTCCATGGTCCCAGCACGTGGGAAGCTGAGGCAAGAGGATGTGATTTGAGGCCACTGGGCTGCACAGCAGGTTCCCATTAGCCAGGACTACTGTATTTAGAAAGACTCTAAAGAGAGAGAGAGAGAGAGAGAGAAGAAACTATGCGCCAAAACATGGAATTAAAAAGAAAAAAAGGCAGGGCCAGGGATTTGCCTCAGTGGTGTAAGCGCCTGCCTGACAAGCACAAGGTCGTGAGTTCATTCCCTGGTATAAAAAAAAAAAAAAGTCAGGCCAAATAAATAACCACAAAAAAGTTCCAAAGGAGATCAGGAAGTGGTTATAAAAAAGAAAAGAAAAAAAAAATAAAAGGTATAAGATACACTGAGAAGTTCTCTTATTTGTGTAATAAGATTTTCAACAAAATAACAAGGAAATAGAGCAGACACAGTATTTCAAAAAATTATGGCCAGGAAAAATAAGAATCTTAGTACATCAGAGAAAAAAATCATAGCAAATAAAAACCCTTAAAACAGCTATTTACCTTAAGAATACAATAATCAATAAATTTAAAAATTAAGTGAAATAAAAGTCACAAAAGGACAAATACTGTGAGTCCACCTATGTGCAATACTGGAGTAGTCAGATTGATGGGAAGTACGTAGAGGTTGTTGGGATGGGAGAAGAGGAGGATACAGTGTTTAATGGTTCTAGAGTTTCACCTCAGGAAGACGAAAGTATTTGGAAGACTGATGACAGTGATGGTCACACAATGTTAACATGTGTACTAAGGTATGTGCACTTAAAAGTGGTGAATATTATGTATATTTATTTCATCACAGTAAGAAGAAGTACGTAATTCCCATGATAGTAGGGTAGGCAGCATGTGGACTAATAAAAATGTATCTTAAACATAGGTTAAAGAGAGGAGTAAAAGGAAACATAGAACAGTAGAACAGTCCTAACTGTTCTAAGTAGAACATACTTAGATGATGAAAACTCAGTTTTTCATTAAATATAAATGTAAGTTAACTATAAACAACTTAGATAATCAGATTAGAGTTTTTAAAACAAACTACATTATATAGTATCTCTGGTATTGTCTGGTATCAGACAATAAAAGCATAGAAAAGTCAGTAACGATACTTTATTAACACTAAAAAAAGTAAACTTTAAAATAATAAAATTGTTGAGAGAAATATTTGGCTCATCAGAAATAAATGACAATTCTAAATTTGAATGCATCTAATAAAATACCTTCAAAATATATAAAGTACTTCCAAAAGAAATAACTGCAAGTCTGCAATTATCATGAGAGATTTTAACATAACTCCCTGTTAAAAGACACAGACAAAAAAAAAAAAACAGCGATAATCTAGAACATTTGAACTACCTTAATAATCAACTTTTCATGCACTGGACACACATATATAGAACATAGTAGCAAGGACTGCACATTAAAGACCCTTCAGGACGCTTGAACTTTTTACAGAGGTTGATCATGTACTAGACTGGACAGTAAGTCTCAATAAGGACTGTTGGACTGAAAAATCAGCCTTTTCTCTGACCACAGTGCCAGTAGCCTGGAAGTCAGTAATAGAAGATGAATAGGGACAGGCCTGCTAGAAATGTGCTGCTGAACGCCAGTAGGCGAGTGAGGGGAGTTGGGACGGGAAGGAGTGATAGGGAGCACAGCCCAGGTCAGCCTTGAGGGTGCAGGCAGAGCTGTGCTCACTGAGCAGATGGCGCTGATCGGCTCTGTCATCAAAGAAAATGAGTGAGGCCTAATGGCCAAGAAGTCTGCAAAAAGACACAGTGACCCAAAGGATGTCTACAGAATATGCTGCAGTGTAGCAATTCACGAACTGTAGAAATAAAAGCAGGTACACAAGCGAGGCATGGCTGTACCTTCCTGCACTCCTAGCTCCGTGGGTGCCTGAGGCTGGAGGGTCACTTAAGCCCAGAAGCCCGGGATCAGCCTGGGAATGGGAAGCACAGAGACTCTCAAAAAAAAAATGTTTAGATAGATAGATAGATAGATAGATAGATAGATAGATAGATAGATAGAGAACAATGAGAAGTGTGGATTCACAAAGCAATATAATAAAATTTCTTTTCTATCAACTTTCTATTGATAAATTGAATATGAATTCATATTAAATGATATGTGAAGAAGCTTAAGAAAAATAAAGTCACAAAAAGCCAGGGTAAATAGCTCTTTTCCAAGAAAGGAGCATCACTACAGATTTTATAGACACTGAAACTCTAATGGGATAGTATAAATGACTTCAGTACTTTTACAGTTTTAGATTACATGGGCAACCTTGAAAGAAAACTCAAATTAACAAAAATTATATGAGGACATATTAAAAATAGAATAGTCTTATTTAAAGAAATCAAATCGTAAAAACCTATAAAATAAAATTCAGACTCCAGTGGGTTTATTGATGAGTTCTCCCAAGTAATTAAAAAAGAAAAACTCAGTGTTAAGATCTTCTAGAGAAATCAGCAGTCTTGACACCAACACTGGAAAAGCGTATCCCAAGAATGGAAGATTAACAGACCACTGTCATGAACATGGATGCAAAAATTCCTAAATAAAATAAGAATAAAATGAATCTAGTAATCTGAAAACAGTAATTCTCTGTGGCCAAATTGACTTTACTTCGGGATTGCGAGGCTGGGCTAACTTTTGAAATGAGTGCGATGTGCTGCATGAATAAAGCTGAGCACTCACTGGGTAGGCGCAGGAGCAGCAGCACTGTTACCTAGACAGAGGCCCCCTGACTTGCCAACGCGAGGTCCCACCGCCTGAGGCCACCCTGGGCTGGCAGCTCCCAGGCTAACTGGCCTATTTTACTGATGCCAACATAAGACCCCGCTTAAGTTGGCAAAGACAGTTTTTTGTCACAGCAATAGCAGTAGCCAGATAGCAGTTTTGTTCTAGTTCCTTTAGGGGTGTCAGCACCTATTCAGATGGCAGGGTGCATTAAGAGTAAGCCCCACACTTAGGGAATATAAATTGTTTCTAAGTGGACTGAAAACTGTCAGACCTTTAGTGTGGTGGGAAATGTACTAGACAGTGAATACACTTTCCCTTTAGAACAGAGTCTGTGACTGCAGAAGGGCCAGCATGTAGATGTTTCTAGTCCTCTTCAGTTGCAGAGAATGACACAAAACCTTGTGCATGACACGTTTGCTATTTGCCAGTGCTGGCCTGACAGCTGCGTACTACCATTCTTGGAAGTGATGGTACAAAGAAAATACTGTCAGTGCCCTGCCAGAAATGCTGAAGGTTTCTGAAAACTGTCTAGAACTAGCAGCAGCCACGTACTTTATAGGACACAGCATCATCTGATGTCCATCAGCCTCTGCTGACCACTGTTGTCCTGGGGATTCTAGCCAGGAAAAAGAAGCTGTAGACAGCTGACTGGGAAAACACAACTTATCACCCAGAGGGCAGTTAATGCTGTGCGCAGAAAGTCCTGAAGACCCTTTGCCCAGCCCCTAGGGTTGAGAAGGATTGCCGGGTGTAGATAGTTCTCAAAAAGCAATTGGAATTCTACAGACTACCCATAGTGTCAGAAAATGTTCCCAGTGCCATTTAAAATACCAAAGAATATATTTAACAGAAGACATTCAACACTTCTGTCTGAAAACTGTAAAGCATTGAGAGAAATTAAAGAAATTCTAAACAAATTGAAGGGTTAAAAGGCTCTTTAGCATAAAGTTACCTGTTCTCCTTATCTTGTTTAATACATTGGTGCAGTCATAATGAAAATCCCAGGAGGTGCTTTTGTAGACCTCAGTAAGCAGGGTCTCGGAATTCTAAGAAAATACCAAAGATTTAAGAATAACCAGGACAACTTTTAAGAACAGTACAGAGGTCTGACTTCATCATATGTTCAGGTTTGTCATAAAGCTGTAATAAGGTGGTGTGATCTGGGTACGAGGGTAGACAGACAGGCGACAGGAGAAGAGCTCCAGGGCAGTCGTGTGTGTGTGGGTAGGCACTCAATGAAGATGGGGATGGCACTGCAGAACAGCAGGCAACAAACCATCTTTTCAGTAAATTGTCCCGCATTATTTAGATATCCATAGTAAAAGGAATTCCCACCTGTCGGTTTGGCAGCCAGTGAAAATAGAAGGAAAGCTCTCCATGCTTTTCACTTTAAAAGTCACGCGTGCATTTATGTGGTGACCCAAAACTCTTCAGTAGTCTGTGTCACAGGTACACTGGCGAGTGTGAAATGTCCCGTGAGTCCGTAATCGCCCATGGTAGAAAATGCGTGCATGTGAACTGGCTATTAGGGAGTTACAGAAAATAAGAAAGGTTCAGACACTGGTGGAAAAAATGTCACTAAGTGTCTAGAGTAAGGGAGTCTGATAGCTCCTGTAAGGAACTGGGAATATAAATACATGTACACACACTTGGTCATAGTTATGAGAAGAAACTCTGGTAGGAAGCTAACCAGATGATTATGGGGACAGAGCATGGTGGTGCACACGTGTAATCCCAGCACTCTGGGAGGCTGAAGCAGGAGAATCACAAGTTTGACCCCACCCTAGGAAATTTATTGATTTGACAAGAGTCTGTATCAAAATTTTAAAAAGAAAGAAAAAAGGGCTATGGATGTGATTCAGTGCCAAGGTCCTGGGCTCCATCCCCAGTACTGCAAAAAGGGAAAATGTCTTATTAAATCGAGGTTATCACTGTTTGCATATTGATGATATAGTAAACTATGAGTACCCAGTACTACCAAAAAAAAAAAGAATTAAAAAAATACAAATACCCAGGAACCAACCCAGTCCATAGGTGACCTTTAAAAGAAAGCTGTAGAATGCTGAGGAGATTGAAGGGGATGTTAGAAGATGAAGCCAGGTGTGGCGGCACACGTCTGTCACCTCAGTCCTCAGGAGGCAGAGGCAGGTCCAGGCCAGCCTGGGCTACACAGTGCATTCAAAGCTGGCCTGAACTACAAAGTAAGACCCTGTCTCAAAACCAAAAAAAAAAAGACACCCCTATTCCTGGGTAATAAATATTGCTAAAATTACCCTATCACCCAAACCAGTTAGATTACTGCAGTCCCTATTAAAATGCAAAAAAAGATTTTACAGGTCTAAAAAATATCCTCAAGTTTGTATTGAACCAGAAGAAACCCAGAATAGCCCAAGAAGTCCTGAACAAAAAGGAGCAAAGCAAGAGGCATCACAATTCCAGATTTCAAGTTGTGAAACCAAGAAGTTCTAGCAACAAAAATAGCCTGCTGCTGGCAGGAAAATAGGCATGTGGGCCATGAAATGGAATTGAAGACAAAGAAATAGCCCCAGGCACTTCCAGTCATCTGAGTTTTCACAAAGGAGCCCACAATGTCTCCACCACAAATGGCCCCGGAAACCCTCATCCACGCACAGAATAAAACAGTGCCTCCCACCCAAAACTACAAATCTAAACAGATTGGAGGCCCAGCTCCAAGATCGGAAACTCTGAAACTGCTGCAAGATGAGAGAGGGGAAACCCTCAGGGCTCTCTCGCCACACAAGGATTTTCTGAACACAACTCCAGGATCACAATAAATGTGCCAAGAAGCAGCAGAGGGGAGGACGTCAAATTAAAAGCTGCTGCCCAGCAGAGGAAGCAGCCTGCAAGGTGGGGAGCGGCTTTTGCCAACCGCTCTTCTGTTAGAGCACTAATAGCCAGATGGCATAGAAACTCCAAAAGATTGGCCCCCCAACCAAGGTTCCTTTCACGAAATGGGCAAATGAACTGAATAGATTCTTCTCAAAGGAAGTACAGACGCCTGCTAAGTCCACGAAATGATATTCTTGGTCTTCCGCCGTAAGGGAAATACGCATGAGAACAACTGGGATGCATCTCACTGAGTCAGAAAGGCTGGAGTCAGTGCAGAGAACAAAAGCCAGTGAGGAGAGAAGAGGCGCCCTCTGTGTGTGGGACAGCACTGGCACAGCCACTGTGGACAGCCGGCTCAGCTCTGCGGACAGCCTTGATGCCCTGGGCAGGCGGATGGAGAGAATGAACGTGTTGGGACATGGAAAATCTGCCCGGCCGTGAAGGTTTGAGTCACGTCATTTGCAGGACGCTGCATGGATCTTGGGGCCGTCGTGCCAAGTGAACTGGCAGACACACAGTTACACATCACACGGTTTCTCTCACGAGACACCAATTATAAATCAAAGATAAAGCAAGACAGATGTTTGGAAGATAGCCTCAAAAACAAATGGAAGAATGTACTACAAACACGTACCAATAAAAACTGCAAAACTAATACAACAGATTACTGGAGGAAGAGACAGATGTCTCTGGGTGTAATAGATTTAGTTTCAGCTTTGGAAGTTAAATGCTTTGTGCAATATAAAATCTTAAAGGAAAGATCTTTAAAAAGAAAACAAATATTTGCATTAAATTGGTTACAACACTATGTGAGATGTTATTTCATTTACATTTTTGTTTTGTTTCTTTTGTCTTTTTGAGACAAGGTCTTACACGCTGGCCTTGAGCTCACGTTGTAGCAGTGATCCTCCTGCTTCAGCCTCCTGAGTGCTGAGACTACAGGCATGCACCACCATGCCTGGCTTCATTTACATTTATATAGCATTTTAACTGAACTTCAGGTGATGACCTGCCGAGATCATAAACTATTTAGTTGTCTAATAGTAACATTTTGAAACTTATATAAAGGGGGTAATTAACATTTGAAGCCAAAATCTCTCAAAAACAATAAAAAAGATAGTGGTAGAAAAATCAAACCTTAATTTAAATATTCTGTATTATTCCATGTGAACTGAAAGTAATACTAAGATTTTATATTTTAAGATATAAAACCCCTGTCTTGGCTCTGTACAATGAACATAGGAGCAGTGCTGCATACCACCAGCCCCACATGGTCACCTCTGAGTACTGTTTCCTGTTTCTCTTTGCTCTTCACATCTTTTTAGCCAGAAATTTAAATACTTTAATCTATTTCCTTTCTCAATGATACCTTAACTACCATCTTGCTCCTACCCTCTGTCATCTCCTGGTCTTGATGTCTCCAAGGTCCCCAGTAGTGAGTTACAAGTCCAAGGCAAAGACTGCAGCTCTGAAGAAGCAGCAGCCATCAGCCCCTCCTTGTTTGCCCTTTAAATGTATCAGGCTGCTCCCGAGTGGATGCAGCCTGCCTTTGCCTCTGCTGCTGCCTGCCCTCCTCTTGCACAGGCTGAGGGTGTTACACACTAGGGTCTCTAGCCCCTGCCAAATCAATTAGTTAAAGTTCGACCTTCTCAAGTTGACATAATGAACAATATCCTAGAACGGTAATGGCTTGTCCTCTGCACCCCAGGATGGAGAGCTACTGGGCCACTTGGTGAAGCTTCTAGACTTCGCAAGTTGACCCAATATATAAACCATAACAGTGTGCAACTCTGGGACTTTGCACACCCCTGTGCATGGGTCTGTACACCCCGTTGAGCTGCTCCCGTGGTGCCCCCATCCCCACATGGCAGCACCCACCAAGGTAATTCAGAGCTCAGCTGAAAACCAAGATTCCTGCCCACAAGGAACAGGAAAAGGGGAAGTGAAAAAGATAGTTTAACATAGTGACAAACCCTTTCAAGCAGATTGAGATTTTGTTCTAGTGCAGGGAGAAAGAGAGGCGTCTTCTAATTCCTGGCTATAGGCTGGAAAATGATGGGGTGTAAGCTGCTGGGGTGACTGAGGCCCTACATGGTGAGGGGAGTAGATTTGGCAGCGGCTGCAAGGCTCTTGCTGTTTGTTCTGGTAGAGCCTGAAAAGCTCTCTCTGTCTATGATGTCTAGTGACCTACTTCTGTTATTAATCTATTAATCAAGTTCAGTGATACAATTAAGGAATAGAGCTTAATGATAAATGAGTACATATGATAGACAGGTATATTCTGAATGAGTCAGAACAAGCTGTTCAATGTCATACTGATAGTTGGCTGTCTACTTTTCTGCACTTGGATTTGTCATAATCAACACATTTTAATGTCAACTTCTGCCTTCTGTTCCTGACCCTACAGAGCTTCCTCGGAAGGCGTGGGTGCTCACCTCCAGAGAATGTTTAGCAGCACGTAAAAAAAAGTTGCGGTAAAGCAAGATTGATATAATTAACTGGATTCTGTAAGTGGACTTAGCTGTTAAATAATTTGCTTTATAGTTCTCCTAAAATCTGGCAACACATATGTGTAATACTAGGGTCCTATATAAAAACTAAAACAGCTTTAATAGGTTTATAAACTTTATTTCAATTTTGTGTAAGAACTTCAATTTGCATATTTTGAATCAGAAGAAAAACTGTCATGTCCATTTTAAAAAACCTTTGTTAAGTAAATTTTAAAAATATATTGGCCAGGAGGTTTGTTGCTGTTTCAGAGTTCATTAAATAATTTCCATACATAGCCTGAAGTGTACATCTTTATTCCAGTTTTTATTTGTTCAGTAGTCTTACAATGGACCGTAGGGTAACAGGCAAATAAACTAAATTAAATCTATAGACATACATTTTGGAACATTTATATTTTTAAGCACAATTTACAGATAAGTAGATTGGCTGGGTGTGGTGGCACATGCTTATAACCCTGGCGCTTAGGGGCTAGGACAGGGCGATAGGCAGGAGTCCAGCCCAGGGAGCTCAGCAACTTAGACCCAATTCCAAAGATAAAGAAGGGCTGGAGCTGCAGCTCAGGGCAAGGGCCCTTGGCTAAGTTCCCAGTACCACAAAAAGCAAATAAACAAAGAAAATTATTGCTGTGATACTCTTAATGCATTTTTATGTTTTATGACTTTAGTATAAAATAATCAGATGTGTTCTCACAGGGAAGAGTAAATAGGGTAGTTTGGTAAAAGATTCTACTGAAATTTAAGTTACTGTATTACCTGTGTTTCTTTTGTGATAAATTATGTTGTATTAGGTTAGAATGTAAGCTGAAACAATTTTCAAAGGCTAGTTTGATGACCTATGTAATAGCAAAATAGTTTATAAACTTCTTTAAATGCCTATTCTTTTAACATCATACCACAGTGATATATGTGCACCCATGTTTATAGCAGCACAGCTTATAGTAGCCAGATCTTGGAAACAACCTAAATGCCCATCAACTGAGGAATGGATAAAAAAGATGTGGTATTTTTATACAGTGGAGTACTATTCAGCCATAAAGAAGGATAAACTGGACACTTACAGATAAATGGATGCACCTTGAGAACACACTCAGTGAAATAAGTGAGACACACGTGTGTAAACACTATTGTTTTATTAGTGGGTCAAGCTGAAAGAACCA
Organism: Hydrochoerus hydrochaeris; assembly: GCA_004027455.1. Taxonomy (NCBI): domain Eukaryota; kingdom Metazoa; phylum Chordata; class Mammalia; order Rodentia; family Hydrochaeridae; genus Hydrochoerus; species Hydrochoerus hydrochaeris. The sequence continues at coordinate 51,084 of PVLA01008988.1, forward strand.
ACATGCATATGTGTCTGTATATGTATATAAAAAATAAGATAGTTATACTGATGATTTCTCTGAGTTCACTGAAGAGAAACTTGTACTAGTAAAAAAAGCAAAAAGAATTGTTTGCTTTTTTAAAGTAACAAAATTTACAGTTGAAAATTACATTTTTATTAATAGTATTAATATTTAAGAATGATTTTCCTTTTCTAAATGTTCAAAATGTGTAGGCCACATCCATTACTTATTTGGCATCACTGGGTGAAAAATTTCCTCTAAGCACAACACTGAGGTTCCATGAAGGGTACTATCAAGAGACCGATAAACTAAATTAAATCTATAGACATACACTTTGCAGTCACACAGGGAGAAGAGAGCAGGGAGACCAATTTTCATAACCCGACTGGGACAGCATGTGAGTGACTTTAGGAGGCTGCTGCTTCAGTTTCCGGTACAGAAACTTTTGTACTCTGGAGGGGGTGCAGGCTGGTGCAGCCACTGGAAATCGGTATGGAGCTTTGTAGGAGACAACCTGGGCGCGCCCCCACCCTTGAATGCAGAGCAGTTGCTTCAGCGTTAGTTAGACGGACTCCTGTCTCCATGCACTGAGGGGTACAGCACAGGCTGTGCGATTTCCGCACTGATACTTAATCTTTAAGGCCAACTGGCATTTTCCTGTTTCCTCACGGTGTGTTCCCTGTAGAACGCTTGAATGCAGCAGGATGGCAGAGCCAGGCAGCTCCTGGAATGTCAGCCGGGTACCAGCCTCAAAATAAGAGGCCACGGCTTCCCAGGGTACAAAAGTTTCTGTATTGGAAACGGAAGCAGCAGCAGCCTAAACTCACTCACATGCTGTCCCAGTCGGGACATGAAAATTGGTCTTTCTGCGCACCCTTCTCCCAGTGTGAACCCCATTGTCTCTCATTCTTGAGCTCCATTGCCTTCGTCACGAGATAATAAATTCCGGGGGAGGCTCTGGAGCAGGGCCTTTGTTCCATGTACCCTCACCCAGACCAGGCTCAGAGCCCCTCAGCTGCATATGTCTTAGAGTCTTTCTTGTCGCCGTGGGTTGTGCTGGAGGTGGTAGACTGGAATTAACTCACTAGGATTCCAGTAACGTCTCAGTGGGATTACAAATAAAATTTCTGGAGCCATGAGGAGGACAACAAAAGAAATTACAATATTTGGGGTTACAGTAGAGATTCCTCAAACGACTAAAACTAGAGGTTCCATTTGACCCGGCTCTTCCCCTCTGGCTATCTTCCCTGAAGAATTAAGAGCACCACACCCCAGCGCTGCTTGCAAACACCCCGTCTAGGGGCACAGTGTGTGACAGCTGCACTCTGGAAACAGCCCAGAGGCCTGTCAGTCAGTGAACGGATGAGGAAGACGTGGGGTTTTATACAATTGAGCACCACCCTGCCGTAAAGGAGGACAGGCCCCAGGTGGTCCCACCTAAGTGGATGCACTTAGACCATACTCTCAAGTGAAATAAGTCAGACGTGTAAACGCCACACTGCTTCTCCAGTGTGAGGAACCAGAAGTGTAAACAAGGACCAAAACGTATAATACTGGAAAATGGAGAAACGTCCAAATGGGAAGGGGACAGGGGTGGGGCAAGGAAACAGGAAAAAATGAAAACGGCTTTTGTAGCTGAGGAGGGTAAAGGGAGGGCAGGCAAATGAGGAAAAGCGAGGTACACCATGTTCAGTGCAGATTCCCTAGGAGGAGTGTGGTCGTTATCTAGAGTGTACCGTAACAGTGAAAAACCACCCACCTAACATGTATGCTTGGTATCCTTCCATATAATAAAAGTAGTTAATGTATAGTTCCACTATAAATAATACTTTCTGCAAGTGCAGGGGTTTTTTAAACTACTGTTTGATACTCATATCTATTTCAGGAAGTGATATGTGTACTGCACACATGTATTTTCCTAGTCATTGTGAGTCCCTTTATCCCCTGTTCCCCTCACCTTCCCTCTAACCTTCCCATCTCCAGATGTTTTGCCCCCCTGCCTCCCACAAATTCTCCTTCACTTTCCTCTTTGATTAATTTGTATTTTGGATTTCTCATAAGAGAAGCCACACAATATTTAACTTGGTGTCAAACTTACTTCACCTGACTACAGTTAGTCTGCTGTAGTCATCCAGGCTGCTGGCAAAGCTTAGCCATTATGCGCCACCAGCCATAGATATGACCATACGTGTAGCTGCGCAGTACTGAGTAGCACCTCTAACTCCTTTGGGACCATGCCCAGAAAGGCACATCTCGGTCTGATGGGATCCGCGTCCAGAACCACAGCACCCTGGACGTGCCCCAGCTTGTCTGGTGGAATTTCAACTTTCAGTTTTGCTGGGGATTTAGCTCAGTGGCATAAGCGCCTGCCTTGCAGGCACACAGTTGTGAGTTCGATCCCTGGTACCGATAAAAAATAAATTAAAAAAAAAAAAAAGAACTGTTTCAACTTTCAGTTTTTTGAGGAATCACCACCTCTCCTTTCCTATCCTTACTCCTTTTATATTTCTCTTAATCAATCACTCTGGCTAAAGTGCTGAGTGCCACGCTGAATAGGAGTAAGAATAAGAATTCAATGGTATAAAAACATATTCACTGCAATTTCAGAAAATGTTCCTAATCTAGGGAGGAAAGTGGACCCCAGGCAAATGAGACAGTGAGAAACCCAAACAGACGTAACCACAGGAGAACCTCTCTGCACACCACATCGTGGCCAGAATCCCAGAAAGTGTACTCAGAGCTGTTAGAGAAACGCCAAACATCTTCCAAAGGCAAACATCAGAGTAACAGTGGATTTCTCAGCACAAGTCTTAAAGGCCAGTTTCCAGCCCTGAGAGAAAACACTTGCCAGGCCAGAGTACTGTGTCCTGCAGCAGTGTCCTTCACGGTGGGCAGGAGAATAAAGCCCCTGGACACACTGACCATTGCGGTGATGCCTTCAGAAAGCTGCTTGTCAGTTCCTCTGAGCAGTCAGAAATGGTGTAGCTATTTCTTGAGTTCTCTAGAAATTCATCCACTTCAGGGCCTGTTAAACCAGCTTTGGGGGAGATCAGAATTTGGGGGGACATCTCTTTGGCTTTTTCCTGATTCTTGTGCTGAAGGCTGTCGACCAGCTGGGGTAGACAGCTGTGCAGCTAGAGGAGACCTTTGTGTAATAAGCAGATTTCTCACCGGTGTGCTCTTGGCTCTGGCTGTGGTTCCATTTGCAGCCACCTGCCCCGCCTCCTCCAGCACAGGGTCTGGTCCCGAGCAGTGCCTTCCAAGGACAGAACTAGTGTCAGGACTGACAGCACCCAAAGAAGGATCCTATGGCAGTACTTAATTTAAAACTAGTTTACTAGCTGGGTGTAGTGGCACACACCTGTAATCCCAGCACTCGTGAGGCCCAGGCAGGAGAATCACTGCAAGTTTGAGGCCAGCCTGGGCTACAAAGTGAGTGCAAGGCCAGCCTGAGCCATATAGTGAAATCCTGTCTTAAAAAACGACAAAACAAACCAACCTTGCTTAAAGAATTTGAAACTCAGGTCAGAGATTTAGCTCAGTGGCATAAGTGCCTGCCTAGCAGGCACAAGGTTGTGAGTTTGATCCCTGGTACCAAAAAAAGAATTTGAAACTGAACAACCAGTAAAAGTAGTGAAGAATAGGCTGACAAATAGAAGAAAAAGGAAAGAGGGAGTAAAATACAATGAGAAAATCGAGACAGCAGTTAGGTTTACGCCTGGACTGGAGTGTGAGGGTGAGGTCTGCCTGACCATGAGAGATGAAGAGAAGAGGGGCCGCGAGAGGAAGTATGAGAGGCGTATGTGTCAGAACCAGTGAGTCGCACAGCCCCGCCTGTGCAGAGCCAGTATTGGAAGTGGGAAGTGACCCCTGATGGAGAATCTAAGGGGTTGGTATGAATCACTGATAAAGCGAAGTCAATTCTAGGGAAGTGGGTACATCTCGACACCATGATGCTTAACAAAGAAATCAGACACTACAGGCTAAACCGCATGGTTTCTCTGCTATGACGAAACCCAGAACATACAGAGCAAAAGATGATAGGAAAGAGGCTTTGTGGGACTAGGAAGAGGATCTGGACATGGGAGGTGGAGAGGAAAGGAAGGGGTGGTAGAAATGGCTTCAGAGGTGCACCAGTTCCTCAAGATGAATGCAGTTATCATGCATCATAAACTTTAAAAAACTGGTGCATTCCTGTAATCCCAGCACTTGGGAGGCTGAGACAGGAGGATCACCACCAGCTCAAGGCCTCCCTGGGCTACACAGTGAGATCCAGGTCAGCCTGAAGCATAAAGCAAGATCCTGTCTCAAAAAAACTAAAACAATAGAAAACAAGACTATATTTGATTGTGGGAAGATATAGAAAAGATAATATGAAACTAAATTTCAGGGTTTTTAAATAAGAAAGTTCTCCCTCAAGAACGAAAGGATCAAGCCCGGCATGGTGGCTCATGCCTGTAATCCCAGCACTCTGGAGGCAGAGGCAGGAGGATCATTGTGAGTTCGAGACCAGCCTGGGCTACAAAGTGAGCTCAAGGCCAGCCTGAACTGCATAGCGAGACCCTGTCTCAAAAAGACAAAAAAACAAAAGGATCCAGCAACCTCTGCGGGTCAGAGGGCAGCAATGTGGAAGGCACACAGCCTATTGGCCTTGAGAGGGGGAGACTCCTGGGTTGTCTGGGCTGAGGACTTGAAGAAATGGCCACATGCAAATCCAGCCCACTCCTACTGGCCAGGAACCAGCAAAAATCAAGGCGGCAGAAGCTCCCCCAGCGCCACTGTAAGGTTAGCCCAGGGACCTGCATCTGACCTGTGACCTCTGGCCTCTGGGAATCTATTAATAAAGTTTTCTTTGCTGTGTTTCATCAGCAAGAGAAAGGTAACCTAGGACACTGCTGTCTCCAGGAAATTGTCAGTAATACTACAAGATTGCTCACAGGTTCTGTGTATCACCCTGAATTTGCAGGGTGTATGTATGTGTCTCCAGCTGCGCCTATAGACACAGAGCTTATGCCCTGATCGCATCATGACAGTGGGGTGGATAGATCAGCGTCTGTTATTTGTATCATGGATATTGGGTTACAGGTGACTGTTACTTCCAAAACACCCAGCAGCCAAGGTGGCAGCTGATTAATATACTGCCTAAGCAGAATGCAGGCTCTGGAGTGGTTTTGGGTTTCAGACTCCTACTCCAGCTTTGTCAGCTGTGAAAGTCCGGCAAGGAGCGGTTTCTCTGTGCTTTGGTAGCCTGGTCTGTGAAATGGTGAGAAATATCTCCCTGGCTGTGTGGTGCATCTTTCGGGGAGGTCACTTCCTCTTCGCTTTACTGTAATAGCCTTGCTTCATTTCGTGCGTGCTTATTTTTGCTGCTCTTCTGAGTGATACTTGCCTCAATATTTCTAAGAATCAGGTAGGGGATAGGGCAGCGTATAAGACCGGGACACTTCCGTACAAACGGTAAAAACAGAACTCAAAGTAGAGCACAAAACACTGAAAATGCGCGCACCCGATTGAGAACTGTACGGCATCAGTTTGTCTAGAAGGCTGCCAGCGGCTCCACTGCCTGTGTAACCGGCAGTCCTGAGAATCAGCAGGCCGGGAAGCTCCGCTGTCCTCAGGGGACAGTACTTGGCTCGCACTCGGCTCCTCGGGCAGCCGCGGAGGGAAGGGATGGATGCCCGCGAGCCGCAGGCCACCTCGGGGCAGAGGCCGTGACCAGAGGCCTGCGCCTCTTCCGGTACCCAGGGAACTTCTGCCCAGACTCTCGCCGCATGAGCACCCACAAACGCACGGACGCGCGTGCAGAGCAGCGTGGGCACGCGAGGCCCCAGGCCGCACCGTCCCCACGTCCAACTCCACGCCGAGGGCCATCACGCTCCCCTCCCATGCACGCACGCACGCACACGCACACCGTCTGGATGCGGACCGGGAAGCCGGAAATGTCAGGTCGCATCTGCTGCCCGCCTGGGTCCTTAGAGAAGCTGCGGAGCCTGGGGACCGTGGGCGCACACCCCACACCGCTCCCCAGGGCCGCCGCCAGTGCCGCCGGCGGAACTGCGATCAAACATCGGACCGGGGAGCACAGGGCCTCTTCCGTGTCCCGGGACCCCGCTGTTCTGATCCAGAGTCCGGTGCAGTGTCCCTCGCTGCATTCAGTGACCGCATCCCCCTCCAGGCCCAGAGCGATCCTGAATGTCTTCCTGAGTTTTGGGGCCTTTACGCTTGGTGGGTGTGAATTAGGCCTTCAAATCGGGGCTTATCCAGCGCGTGCTCCCCATCTCTTGCAGAGACTTCCCAGAAGCCTCGTGCCCTACGCAGTACCCCGCCTTTGATCTGTGCCGCATGTCCCGTGAGCGCTCGTCCGGGGGCACCTGGCTGAGATGGCTTTGGCCAGTGTCAGCGCTGCACACGCGCTGTCTTGCCTTTGTAACTGGGACCTCGCTCGGCTGGGAATTGAACCCAGGGAACGCTGAGCTACCTGCAGCCCTTTTTATTTCGAGATAAGGGTCTTTTCTGTGTTCAGTCTTCCTGCCTCAGCCTCCTGAGTTGATTTTTTTCAGGTAATGGCAAGAGAAATTAAACACAAGTGGCTTCCGGCTCTTCCATGCTTGGGTGTGTGTGTGTGTGTGTGTGTGTTTTAAACCGTCACAGGATGTCACAGGATGTCATTATTACCTGGGACTTAATGGCAAGAGAAAGTAAACACAAGTGGCTTCCGGCTCTTCCATGCTTGGGTGTGTGTGTGTGTGTGTGTGTGTGTGTGTGTGTGTGTTTTAAACCGTCACAGGATGTCATTATTACCTGGGACTCTGATGTGAGGTCGAAGGACACTGGAAACCAAACCAAACTGGGTTTCACACACACAGCTGTTTCCCTGGCCCTTTTAACCCTTCAGTGCCTGGTCACCCTCTTGGAACGCCCATAAGGATGGAACACAATGGAACACGTTCTCTTCACATTTTTGTCCCTTAAACTTCGTAGGTACCATACATGAGTTTCACACAAAAACTTTAAAAATGTCAATTTTGCCTTTTTTTTTTTTTTTAAACAGGGTCTTGCTACTTTGGTACACGGCTGGTACACTTGCAGTAACCCTGTCTCAGCCTTCCGGAACGCTCATGTCGGAGGTGCGCGCTCTCGCACGGGTGGATCTGGCTCTTGCTTTGAAGTGGTGCTAGGTGGCACCAGTGTGGCCTGTGTCATTTTCCCCGAGTACTGTAGCAGTCCCCTAGCTGCTCTCTGGCGTTCTGTGCTTCAGGATATTTCCCCTGTGGTTGGCGGGAACTAGAACTACTGCCGTCTAGGGTGAGGTCCTTTACTGCCTCGGGGACAGTAGTGTGCAGACTCCAGGGGACCCCGGGTCGCCCCAGTGCCTTCTCCCGGCAGTCCCTGCTCTCCCTGCCAGCCCGGGGGCTCCCCACACTGCCTGTCGTTTGGTGTGACAACTATCGTTTCATAGACACTGTCCAAGTTTCTGCTTAAGGGAGGAAAATAAGCCTAGCCTTTCTTCGTGGTGACCGGAAGCGTGCACTGAGGTTTGCAGAAGTGTGGGCCAGGTCCCCGGAGCTGGTGTCCCGCTGCCTCGGACCGAAGGCTGCCTGACAAGCCCTGGAGGTGCCGCGGTCGCCAGCCTCGAGATGTTTCTGGGCGTCGCCTCCTGATCTCTAGAAAGGGAGCTTGAGGGCCCGCTGCGCAGTCCTCCCGGGGGCCCCGCGCAGAGCCCCCCGCCCTGGCGTGCTAGCCCAGTCCCAGCCCGGCCGAGGCGCGCGTCCCTGCCCCGTGGTCTCGCGGCGCGGTCACCAGCTGTCCCTGAGGGCGCCGAGGACGCAGCTTCGGCCACTGCAAGGCAGAGCCGGGCCGGCTGCCGACACCCGCCTGCAGCCCAGGACACAGTGTCCACGAGCGCAGTGGGGGCGGGCCCCGGCGGGGTCTTTCAGGGCTGAACTGCGGAGAGAGGACGCTGCCCTCCCCGCCACGCGAGCCGAGCCGGCCTCGCTGTGGGCCACCTGCCCCGGGGGCGGAAGGGCCACCAGGGTGCCCTTGCAGCTGGCTCGGCCGGGGCAGCCCAGTGGTCAGCGCGCCGCGCCTGGGCCTGGCCAGCAGGGGGCGGCAGCGCCTCGGCCTCGGGCTCCGCGGCGGCGGGGACGAAGGTCCGGCCGCGTTGCTGCCTCTGTCGCCCCGGACGGACGGGCCCTGCGGCGGTGCCGCCGCCCGGAAGCCGGCGCTCCTGGGCTCCGTCCCTAGGTGAGGCCGGAGCCTCGGAACCCGCTCCCGCCCGGACCGCGGCGGCTCCGTGTCGTCCACACGAAACGCCCACGCGCGCCGCCGCCCACCCGCCGCTCCGCGCCACGGTCCGTCACCTCCACGCGAGCGCCCTGTCGGTCCCGCGGGCCGAAGCAGGCGGCGCGCGACCCTGAGCCTCAAGCCGGGTCGCGAACGCGGGCTTTGGGTTGAAAGGCTCAGGGGTTTAAGGGCTCGGGGGCTCAGCGGCCCCGGGATTCGAGGCTTCGGGGACTGGGAGGTTCGGGGGCTCAGGGTTTAGGAGCTCGGGGGCTCAGGGGCTCAGGGGTTCCCGGGTTGCAGAGCCCCCGCGCCGCACCGCCCGCAGGTGCTGCGCCCGCCGGAGCCGAGCCGCAGTGGGCTGGGCCGGGCCGCACCGCCTCCCTCGCGCGCGCCCCCCGCGCGTCCCCGTGTCGGCGCAGTCCTCGTGCTCGCGGGGCGCGGCGCACTGCGGCTCTGCTCGGCTCGGCGCTCCTCGGCGGCTCTGCTCCCTCCGCTCGCCATGGCCCGGGCGCTGCGCGGCCTCCCGCGGCGCGGCCTCTGGCTGCTCCTAGGTGAGTAGAGCCGGCGCGGCGCCCCAGGGACCCGCGGGGCGACATCGTGCGCACCTTCCACCTTCCTCCTTCCACCTTTCACCTTCCGGGCGGGAGCCCCGGGCGAGGCGGCTGGGGGCGGGGGGAGCCGGAGCGGGCACTGCCGAGGCCCCGAGGCTTTTGGGGAGGACACAGGCGGGGGATGGGGGGCTCCCCTCCCCACTCCCCTTGCCGCAGAGCTGGGATGAGTGCGGGGCCGCCGTGCGTTAGCAACATCCAGAAGCACCTGGCCATCCGGTGCGCCAGAATCGGAATCACGGCCCTGCCCGTTTATGTGGACAGTACTTAGCCAGAACTAGACACCTGACTTGGTGCCCCCAGCAGCTGCTTACTTGCTAAGCCGTGTCCTCTGGAAGGATTTCACCAAGACCTGTTCTGCTTGCTCGCTCACTTGGCCCCCTGGCTAATAGAAATGCGGAGAGGGATGGGGACCCTTGGAGGTGGCAGAGCTTGCTAGGCACCATGTTTTCAGAGAGGCTGGAACCTGCGTCAGATTCGTCGAGAATCCCAGCACTTCACTCCCGTTGTCCTCTCTTGTACTCCGAAGCCTTGAGACCCTTTCTGATGAAGCCAGTGACTGCACTGAAAACTAAATAGATTATTTTTGTTTGCCCACTGTGCAGTTCAGGCTGGCCTCAGATTCACCCAGACCTGCCTGCCTCAGCCTCTGGAGGGCTGGGGTTTACAGGCATGGACCACAAGGCCCTGGTTTAGATTGCTTGGGTTGGGGAATCCAAAGCCCCAGGGAAGGTCTTGCCATTATTCCTGGCTCTTGTGACCTTTCCCCAGAGCCGTGGCACTGGTCAAGCACCCATGGCATTGTCCCTCAGGTGCCTACTGGAAGGGGTGCCCACAGCACTGTACCCGAGGCAGGGAAGTAGCTTGTGGCAAAGGCCCTGTCCCTGGAGGCCGCGCAAGCCCTGCAGAGAGGGCCTTGCGGTCCAGGACCGGCCCCCACCTCACAGAGGTTGCATCTCCAGCAATCCAGGACCGCCCCGTCTGCATAAAAATGCAGGTCTGCCTCCTGTAATCCAGGGCGAAGATGGATGGTGCCGGTGAAGTCGTGTGAAAAGCGCAATCCTGTGGTATCCTCTTCTGTGGCATTAGAATCCAATTTGCCTGCCAGGGAATTCAGAGCTGTTTTAGTTTCCTCAGAAACAAGCATTCATTTCTTGATACACAGCAGAGAGCTGGGTTGGGGATTTTTTTTTCATAAATACGCAAATAAATAAGTGCGCTTTCCTGCTACCCAGACACTGCACCCCCTGCAGCTCATGTAAATAAAATTCTGTGTCCGGTGGCGTGGAAAGACCATCCCTGTTACCAAGAAACCAACTGCATATTCTGCTAAGAGCTCAGAATCCTGTCATGGCAGCGCTGTGCGGAGCGTCTGGCTAATGTTATATTCTGGAAGAACAAACTCAGCTCGTTGAGCTTATTGGTAGATTGATGTCCTGGAAGCCCAGCTGCAGTGCGCAGAGCTAGGAGCACGCGCGGTCTCCTCCCTGAGCTGCGGCAGCCAGGTCTCCTTGGAGACGAGAGGTTTGCTCCCCAGAATGGCAATGTGGAAGCGTCTTCTGCCCTTTAGACTCTCCGACAGTTTTGTAATCAAGCTGTCTGCCTTCTTCAAACTGCTTCCTTTCTGCTTTCCGTTGTTTAAATCTCACATACACCTCACTGTTTTCCCTGCGCACCCCAGATGCTGCGCTGTCTGGATAACCGCATGCGGGTTTTTAAGTGTTCTGCGTAGCCACCCAAAATTTCCAGCAGTCGAAAAAGGCCTACATCTCTTGCAGGCTTCACTGGGGGTGTGAGGCCGCCGAGAGACTGCATCCTGGGTCGTCGGGCCAGGCCACCGGTGCCTTCCCTGGCTGTCCTGCTGCAGTCGTGCGGTATTTGAGTACTGATATTTATTGAAATATGTGGCTTTGTATAAACACAGATCTGACTGGGACACCACGGGAAACGCAATCTACATGACTCTGCTTTCAGGCTGGACCTGGTTCTAATCCTGGAGCCCAGGCCGAAAGAATCTCACTTGCTAATCGACTCAGTGTGTTTCTTTCCCGTCACTGTGTGCTTGGCTGCCTCGAGAGTCCTGGATTTTTGTCTCCCTTCCACAGGCGCGTGCCAGGCAGTGCGTGTGCTGTCAGTCTGCGCCAGGGATGTGAAGGGCGTGTGCACCCCCAGCGGATGGGCTGGCGAGCGGCGCCCCTTTTCCGTGGAACCCTTCCTGAAGGCCAGCACGGACTGGCCAAGTCTCCAATCTGCCACCCGCTTTCAGAGCATCTGGTCACTTGCAGCCAGCATCTGGCAGTGTGACATGGGTGCCACATGTGGTGTTCACAGTAGTGCAAATCCTGGCTAGCCAGTGGGGCCCCAAGGGTTTGCCGATTCCCCCCCCACACAGCATCCCTTCCCTCCAGCCCAGAACCTTCTGCCTGAGGCTCCATCAGTGGTATCTGTTCTCTGACTCAGCTGCCTGCAGGCCAGAGAGACAGACAGCACCCCTGCATGTGAGTTCCTGCTGGAACCCCTGGGGTTCACTCCTAGTGTGTCAGTGAGCATCTGCCCCATTCAGGGTGGTGGCTGGTGGGTGACAGGGCTCAGGGGTCTACAGGAAGGGCACCCCTGGGGGGCAGGGGGAGCCTGTGGTGCACAGAGCACTCAGGGAGACCTTGTAGGGATGACACTGCTGCTGAGATGAGGAGTGAGAGGAAAGGGAGTGAAGGAGGCCTGGCACACATGGCCCCCACAGCTTCAGCCTGTCAGGCCCTGGCTGCCCTGACTCTGCGCTGAGTCTCTGGTCAGCAGAGACACAGAGATGACCGAGCTTTCCACCCCGAGGGGCCTCGTGTTGCTGCCAGTGCCCTTGCACACGCACCCATGCACACTCCCATGCATGCACACACACACATACACACACAGCCATCTGCTCCTTCCCACCAGGGTTTGTGGCGGGGCTCCCGGGAGGAGGGCCATGCTGGCGCGGCTCCAGGCAGGCTGCTAAAATGGCTTTGTTTCACTGTTCTCGCTGACATCTGAAGACGTCACTGTTAGCATCACAGAGTCTGAGCGGTACTGTGGGCAGTTGTGGGGCCCAGGAGATGCGCTGGTGAGACTGGCTGTCGTGGCCTGGCCTCATCCCGAGTCCCCTGCAGGGCAGGAGGAGGAGGTGGCTTCCTGTGCCCCACAATCCCTCCTTCCCGCTGCGTAGAAGGTGGTCCCATCCCGTGAGCCCCGCACACCCCGCCCTACTCCGCACACCCCGCCCTACTCGCCCCAGTGCTAGCTTGCAGGGGAGCCGGCTGGAGCCGGGAGGCCAGCGCCCCATGTGGCCAGGGCTGCCTCACTCGGGCAGGGGCTGGTGTGCTCCCAATGGCTCACTCTCCCGGTGACAGCAGTGACCCCATGGGTCCTCAGGAAGGTACGCCCAGACCACCTGGCGACCGGTTCAGCGTCCAGGGATCTGGGTTTTTGGCTGCTGTGTGAGTAGGGTACCCCTACGCCAATTTCATTCTCTGACTTGTTCTGCTGGGTACATAAGACAGCTCCTTTTCTGCGGACCGGTTCTTGCAGGGCTGGCTGTGGCTCTGTGTCCAGGAGCGCGTGTTTCTGGTTTGGTGTCAGTGCCCGAGGGTGGGTCACCCCCACTGTGACCCAGCATCCCCCTTGCGCTACACAGGTCTCAGTGCTCTGCCTGGGCCTCACCGGGGGTGCAGTGTGCCGGCCTCTGCTGCAGCCTCAGCAGTCACCCTAGAGGCTGTGTCTGCCTTCGCAGTGGATTGGCCTCACGGGGGGTTGGGCGTGGGAGGGAGTGGAGGACACATCATCTTTGCTGGCATGAAGTGTACGCCGGGGCCGGGGCCGGGGCCATCACTGCACAAGCTGGGGGGCAGTGTCCTCCCTCCTCAGCTTCGCTTCCTCCTTCCACTTCCCCTGCGGGTTTTCCTCCCACGAGCAGGGCTCCTTTCCAAGGCAGGGTGGGTGAGGATCTTTCCCCCGCCCCTGGTGCCATGGCGGGCTGCTTGGTGGGGGCAGGTTCCCCAGTGTGCCCATTTCTCCTGTGGAACTGTCACAGTCACCTCTGCAGGTCTCCCCTGGCACCTGGCGCCCTTGATTTCTGCGTCTCCTTCCATCAGGACACTGCGGACTCTCCTGCACACCTGTGCACTGTCACAGCCCCACTTGACAGTGCCCCAAAAGCCACTCACGGTCGGTAGGAACCGTACTTTCCATTTTGATGTGGTGCTTTCCGTGGCCCTCTCCGTGGCTGTCCTGGGTCAGTCCCTCAGTGGTGAGGGTGTGGCTGCAGCTGGCACCATGCAGGGAGCCCGTGGGCCTGGGGCATGGCCTGCCTTCCCACTGGGGACGTTTCGGCCTGTGAGGAATTTAGGGCACAGCGGAGAGGTAACTGGCTCATCTCTCTTGAGCTTAGGCTTCAGCCACGTTTCTTTCCTTACCCGCCCAAGCCTCTGCCTTTGCCCACCATCCACTGCCAGCATCTTTGCTGAACCCTTGAGGTTTGGCCTGTCTCTTGCCCACTGTTGATATCTTCTGGATTTTCTGCTTTGTGGTTTCTGTTCCCTCTAACAGGGAGTTTTGGGAAGCAAGTGTTTGAGTCTCAATAGCTCAGGCTTTTTGGCTTTTTCTGCCAACGGTCATTGCTGGTTTTACTGCACGGTGGCCAGGGAACACATGTGGCCTCTGCTTGGCCTGTACCAAGGGCTTCTCAGGTCCACCCGTATTTCCTTTTGTGGATGGCCGGGAGCCAGGAGAAGAGCACAACACTCACTCTTATGTGCTGGTGTGAAACTGCGCTGCCTAGATCCTCTGATTCCTTGCTCACATCAGGCATCCACACAGGGAGACCCGTCTGTACCCCGTGGCTGTGCCCCATGGCTGTGCCCCGAGTGCAGGCAACACACTCGTGTGCATCCTGCCGGTCGGTCACTGCCGCTTGGGACTCTTACAGCCTAACCTTCCCTTTCCGCTCCTGGCTTTTTGATTGCGGCAGAGTTCACGTGATATGAGATGTACAACCTGGCTCCCTTCAGGACGCAGCGCGGGGTGCTGAGCATATTCGAGGTCACATCTCAGAGCTCTTCTCACTGCAGAGCTACGGCTCTGTCCCTCTGTTAAGTAGCTCCTGTCCCCTTCCCCGGCCCGGCTCTGAGACTGGAGCTGGTCCAGGGTCTCCTGAAAGCAAAATCATCCTGTGACTGGCTGAGCTCACTGTAGCCGTGCAGCGTGGCTCAGAATTTCCTTCCTTTTGAAGGAATTCCGTTCCCATCCTAGTCTCTTTCTTGTTGCTGGGACAAAATATCCAACTCCCACAGTGTAGAAGAGGAGAAGTTTGTTTCCACTCAGGTTTCTCCTGTGACCAGCGGCTCCGGGGCAGAGACTCTCGGGATGGAAGAGGATCCAGCAGAGGAAAAGGCGCTCATCCCACGGCGGCCTGGCCCGTGGCCGCCTCCCGCTGCACTCTGCTAAGCACACAGCCCGCTGTGAACCCTCAGTGGAGGAGGCCACTGGCGAGCTCCCGCTGGGGTCCAGTCCCTTCCTCACACCCGAGACCCCAACCCTGACAGCTCTACTCGTGGACAGCATGTGTCCATTTCTCCTCTTGGCCACACTCCCACCTGTGGCTGCCACAGCGACACTGCTATGGACATAGGCTTCCTGTGGTGCTGCAGTCCTGGCTTGCCCGGAAGTGGGATGGCCGGGTCACATCGTGACCCCGTGTGCAGGTTGTGACTAGCTGTGGTCCCACACTCCACAGCAGCCACACCATTCCATGGCCCCACCAGCAGCGCCCACGCCTTCCAGGCCCCCCCACCTTACCCACACTTGCTCCCCCCTCCTCGGTTTTGTTTTTGTTTCCCAGAGTGGACACCTCTGCAAGGTGGCTGGGCTGCCACCTGCTGCTCTGCAGGCAGAATTTAACATCTTCGGGGATAATGTGGCCCTGGACCTCCTCTCAGTCCTGCACCCCTGTGACGTCCCAGCGCCCACCTCTTGGATGTTCCGCTGAGTCACTTCATCCGGTGGCCTGGTTTGGCTGAGCTTCTCAAGGATTCCAGGGACACTTTCAGATTGTTTGCCTGAATCCTGTGCCTGCCCTCAGGGCCAGTAACCTCGGTCAGGCCACTTCCTGTCTGAGCTGCTCCCGATCTGTGAGGTGGAGGTGGCATGAAGTCACACTGTCCTGGGAGGGTCCTGGGGATTCTCGAGCCTCCACTAGGGAGCTGCGAGGAGCTGGCACAGGGTCTGAGCTCAGGGGGCAATCAGTAGCCTTTCTGGTGTTAAGAAATAGGCATGGCATTTATCTGCTATCTTGTTTTCTACATTCCAGTTTTTAATACTTCCAGGGGACTTCCTGTTTTTTCTCCACGTCTGTATTTTCTCCTTGTCTCTCTGTTTTTAGTTAAACTTGTGTTCTATTTTATGACCTAAATAAGCGTGATTATTTCTTGGCTTACAGAGTACAGAAATGAATAATATCCGTTGAAAATGAGTAGGATTTTAGCGAGGGCTGGAGCAAGTTATGGGGGGGGCCCTTGTGGACAGTGGCATTTGCCACTAGGTCACCAAGATGGACAGAGGTGAGGGGCAGGGTGGTCAAGCTGCTCCAAAGAAGGGCTGGGAAGGACCAGTGCATTCTGATGGCAGCAGAATAACAAGGACATAGGACAGGACCAAGAACTGTGGCCTGCGGACCCCAGGTCCAGCCCAGAACAGGTGCTGGGAGGGGGAGGGGGAGCATGGGACAGTGGGCTGGAAGCCAGGGTCTTGCTGTCTGCAGGCTGGATGACAGGATCAGAGCCAGGCAACAGGAAGCAGGGACCCTGGGCCGAGGAGGACCCATGCCATCCGTGTGCCACTGCCCCCGAACAGCTGGTTGGAGGATGCTGGCAGGTGGTGCAGGTGCTCAGCCTCCCCTGGACAGATCACAGTGGGCATCTTCGAGGAGAATAGAGCCCAGCACTGGGCACTCCCCAGACACTGCACACGGGTCTCACCGCCTGGGACACACCGGCAGCGAGCAGGACAAGGGCCTGAAGGAGCCCAGCTGAGCAGGACCCTGCTTTCGGCTCCCGAGTACCCCTCTGGGGCCCTGGGCACTTCTGCCCATCAGAAGAGGTCCCCCCGCCTGTCTCGCTGGCCCTGTGCCCACCAGCAAAATCTCTGGCAGTGCTGCACTGGCTATTTATAAACCAGTTGCCTGCCAAGGCCTCTGCATTGCAGGTTATAAAATGTGTGTGAAACACGACTTCTTTAAAATGGTCTAAACACCAAGTCAGTGTAAAATCATGCCAGCCTGTCCTCCTGCTGGGTCATGCCAGGTGAGCCTGCAGCAGAGCCAGCAGCGCTCAGCAGGACGAGGTTGCCCTCTGGGCCTGGTGGGGCCATGGTCTCAGCTCACCCGGGCACTGTGCCGGGTATCACTCCTCCACCACTGCAGGGCAGGGCACAGGGCTGCCTGGTGCCGCCCCCCACTGGGCAGCACGCACCATCTCGTGGACACTGCTGCTGTCTCAGATCCCGTGGCTGAGGCTAGGGTGTCTGGCACAGATCTGTCCAGCTCAGCTCCTATCTGCTGTGCGTGCTATGGCCGAGCTGCAGACCGGGCACCACCGCTCTGCCTTGGCTGGTCAGGGTGCTTTCCTGGGCCTGGGCTGATGGGGGGGTGCATCCGGACATGCTCTGAGGGCCAAAGGTTCCCCCAGCCTCAGGGCAGCAGAATGGGGTCCCGGGGTGGGTCATGGCAGGTGTTGGGCTCCTCACAACCAGCTCCTAGCACAGCTCAGCCCCTCCTCCAGCTGGGCTGCTCCGGGGCCCAGCTCCGTCTGCCTCAGGAGTGGAGGGAAGGCACAGCCTGCTCCTCTGAGCAGGGAGGCTGAGGCTGGGTGTGCAGCCCGGTGGGCGGGGGGTGGGGAAGGCCCTCCTGCCCGTGTGGTGAGCTCCAGCGTGGGTGGATTTTGATCTCACGCACGCACGGTGCTGCGGCTCCTCTGAGCTTGTGTCACCATGGTCTTAAGAGCGCAGACTGCGCTTGTGCCCCAGTGTGCCGGCTCAGGCCGTATCCAGTGAACACCCAGACCCAGGGCCGTGCTGCACACTGTGGCCACTGGCCTGACAGATGGGCCGAGAGCCCCACCTGCATCACTGCCTGGGGCAGGGATGGTTCCCCTCTGGACTCCAGGGGAGCCCAGGTGGTATTGAGGCTCGGTGCTCGGGTGTGGAGGCCGCAGACTTGGGCCGGGTCCCAGCAAGTCCTTCTCTACACCTGGTATCCAGGTCTGAAGCTGGACAGTTTGGTGTGGGGGTGCTGGCACCTGTGGCCAGCATGGCAGTCGCACGTCACCATCAGTAGCAGAAGTGCAACCAGGATGGGCGTTCTGGGCCCCATCCACGGGCAGAGCCGTGCAGGGACTCAGAGGACACAGAGGCCCTGCCTGGAGCTCTTCGTGCCCTGACCACTACCCTGCCCTCAGGAGCTCACTGCGGGCCCAGGGCAGGCAGGGCGGGCACAGGCCAGGGAGCCAGGAATCAGTCAGTGACACCTGTCACCCTCTGTTGCAGCCCATCAGCTCTTCCTGGTCACCGCCTGCCAGGATGCCCACTACGGGACCCTCATGCAGGAGCTGTGCCTCTCCCGCTTCCAGAAGGACATGGAGGCCATGGGGAGGACGCTGTGGTGCGACTGGGGCAAGACCATTGGGTGAGTCAGCGTCCCCGAGGGTGTGGGACAGGCTGGGGACAGGGCCTTCCAGGGTTCCGTGACAGTGGGTGACCGGGCCCTGGACGACAGCACAGGTGGCCTGGGGGGTGCCAAAACAGCAAGAGACAGAGGATCACATTAGGCTGGGGGTGCCCACAGCCGTGCCAGCACAGGTGTTGGGACAGTGAGCCCAGCAGCCCCGTGCAGGACTGTGGTGGCCATGGATTGTGACAGAGAGGCTTCTTCAGCCAGGCCAGGGCTGACTGCTCCATTCAGGGCTCAGAGCTGCAGGCTGGGCTGCCCCTGACGGGTGGCCCCCCGGCACTGGCCGAGCCCTTACTCCGTGTGGCAGGCATGTGTGCTGCCTGAAGTCCATCCTTGTAGGGTGCTCTCAGCAGGCACAGGGTCCTCCCAGCTGGGCCAGGCTGTCACCTTTGTCACCTACTGTCCAGGCCTCGCTGCTGCTTCAGTGTGAGCCCCGGGCTCCCATGTGACTGGGGGTATATGAGTGGTCCGTGAGCAGGGTCCGTGGCAGCACCCCAGTGAGTGCACAGTCCTGGCACCTAGGGCCAGAGAGGACAGGGGTCCCCAGAGATGCTAGTGAGGACCAAGTGAGGAGGGGCCGCCTGGGGGAGTCTCTGTGGAGGCGGGGAGAGGAGCCAGCTCATACACAAACTGCATGAGGCTTCGCGTCTCCCAGGATCTAGGATTTGCCCGGCTCCTGGCTCCCTCTGCTGGCCCAGCCCCAGGGGGTGAACGCCCCTCCTGGTGGGACGCAGCTGGAGGGCACATGGGGTTGACACACGGGGTCTTCTGTGTGGAGTCCGGGAGGTGGGGCCACACTGCTCCAAGCCTAGGCTCAGGGCTCCCCCTGCCCTTAGAGCCCCAGCCTTGCTGAGTGGGTGGATGAGCAGCCACCCACCCATCCTCCCCCAGCCATGTGCCCGTCATGGGGCTCCATTGCTGGAGCCCTCTGCTCAGCGGACAGCTGTTGAAGTGAATCTCTGCCTTGGGAACAGGAAACAGGCAGGCATGGTGTCTGTGGGGTGCAGCGCTGCAGTTGAGTGCTCGCACCCCAGCTGTACCCTACCCCTGCTTGAGCTCAGGAGCTGTGGCCAAAGCCCAGACCCCTCCTCCCCAGGCTCAGGACCTGGAACCCTTGATGGGACACAGTCGACCTGGGAGGTCCCAGCGGGGTCCCTGTGGGGTGTTCTGGGGACCTGGCAGCACCCCAGCGCTCCATCTGCTGCACCCGGAGCCTCTTGGAAACCGCAGGCCTTGGGTGCTGAGCGAGCTGGGTGCTGGAAACGCAGAGGGAGGAGGCTGTGAAAAGCATTGGAACAGCCCTGCTGCAGGCTGATTGGCTTCCTGCCTGGCTGAGTGGTTTGTGCTTAATTAAAGGTTGCATTTATCACAGCCCAGGAGACGCCTTGGGCCCTGGGGAGGCACAGGCCCTGCAGGCACTTCCCAGGGGTGTGTGTTTGGGGAGGGGGGTATCCCGCTGCCACAGGGGGCACAGCTAGAAACAGAAGCAGGGGGGCCACGAAGGAATAGTGCGGCACCCAGTGTGTCTGCCGAGCCTGCGGTCCTGGGGCCCCTGATGTCCATGTCCTGATCCTGGGGCCCCCATGTCCGCTGCGTTACACTGCAGAGAGGACCTGAAGAGGCCAGGCATGTGGCTCCGGTGCAGGGAGATGGCTCTGCATTACCTGGATGTCTCAGGCTCCCCAACACAACCCCACTCCGAGCAGCTCAGCTCAGTGTCCTGCGCTGGCCTGGTTTGAGCACGTTCTTCCTCCTGCATGGTGAGGTGACCCTGCCCCTCCCTCACACTTCCTGCCTCAGCCCTCAGCCAGGGCTTCACAGCTGAGGTCTCCTGAGCCTGAGCCAGGAACAGTCCTCTACGTGGTAGAGATGGATGTATTGGACAAGAGTAAAAACACTGCGCCAGCTGTCGGGGGGCACATCTGTCATCTCAGCACTCCGGGAGGCTGAGGCAGGAGTACCACAAATTCCAGCCCAGCCTGGGCAGCTTAGTGGTTTCCAGAGACCCTGCTTCAAAGACTAAAAACAAAAACAGGGATGAGGGTGTGGCTCAGTCTGAAGGCCCTGGGTTCAGGTTCCAGTACTAAGAAACAGTAACAAAACTCACAAAATACCCAACAAGCCGGGAGGAAATATCTAACAGTGAGCATTAGAGAAAAAGGCCTCCTGTCTTCGTAACATAAAAGAAGCTCTTGAAAAACACCAGAAATGGGAGAGAGAGGGAGAGAGAGGTGTACAAGTCACAAAAGATAAAAGCAGAGCGTTTCCCCACATGAACCACACTCGTGTCCGTGAGAAACCAGGAGACGCAGAGGAGCCCACCAGGGCACCGCTCCTCACTGCGCTGACCTCCAGCACCAGGGGCCGTCTTCCCAGCACCCCCACAGGTGTCCCCGCCTGGCACTGCACCTTTTCTGTTTTTTTAATTTGAGAAGCGGACCCCCTAAGTCACCCAGCTGCCCAGGCTGGGCTCACTCTTGAGGCTCCTCCTGCCTCAGCCTCCCGGTGCTGGAACTCCAAGTATGCACCTCATGTCCGGCTGTAACAGCTGCTCTTCTGTGTCAGCTTGGCCGTGCTCTGGGACCCACTACTCAATGAAACACGAATCTAGGAGCTGCCGTGGGGGTTCTCGGAGACGGGGTGTGTATCTACAACCAGGAGACCTGAAGCATGGAGCCCAACCCTGACCATCCAAGCCAAGTCTTGATGTAAACATTGTTCCAACACCAAGGTTAAAGAGGGGTGCACACGTCTCCCCCAGGGGCCCCCTCAACATCCCGGGTAGGAGCACACTTATGCACACACATCTTGGCTCCTAAATGCCGTTCACTAGCAAAAATGACTGACCTGGACTTCCTGGAGAAAGGGCTGGCTGAGGGAATTGAACCCCGGGCCCTTGCATTGAGCTACATCTCTGAAACTTTTTTTTTGTTTGTTTTTAATTTTGAGACAGAATCTCCCTAAGTCTCCCAGGTTGGGTTAAAACATGAGATCCTCCTGCCTTGGCCTTCTCAAGTACTTGGATGGCAGATGGAAAAGTGGCTGCTTTTAAAGCAACTACTGGTGAGATTTTTCTCACCCAGATGAGCTGCGCAGGTTGATGAAGAGGGAAGGGGACATCTCTGCTCCTTCCTTCCTGTACCGTGTCAGCATCCAAGGTGTCACCTTTGGTAAGGGAAACATGTCAAAAGTGGGAAAATGCAGTGGACAGGGCTGCAGCCAGGCCTGCTGTCTGCTGTGGCCATGTTGTCGGGGCAGTGGCTCCCAGACAACCCAGTGTGACCTCACTCTGGGCGAGGTGCCACCACCTCTGCCCTGGGGCCACACCTGCTGTGCCCACCCTGGCCACCGGCTCCAGGTGAGCAGGTCCCCATGAACCTGGCTGGAGTCCTGGAGGCCAGGCTCTGTGACACACCTGCCTTCCAGCCCAGCCCAAGCGCTGCCCAGGCGCGCAGCGGGCGCGGTGACTGATGGAGGTCACAGGCAGACACTGCACCAGGGCCTGGGGAGGAGGCTCACGGAGGGCCGCTGGCTCAGGAGGGTGTGGCCACCGCGGGGCTCTTCCTAGCTGCACATTCCCTTTGCTGCTGCAGGACAAGTCTCTTTTGTGTGTCCGGGTTAAACAGTCAGGTCAGGAAATTCTTCAGATCTCAGCAGCAGAGCTGGAACAGCTGCCCGTGGTTTGAATTTCAACAGGAATGGAGAAGGCAGCATCTTTAGGGATCCCGAGGCCTCTGGGTGGTGGGCGCAGCATCCTTCTTGGGTCTCTGGGGGCTCCCACCCTAGTGCTTCACAGGGGACCCAGAGGCCACCACAGGGCACCTTCCTGCCCAGCAGGAACCTGCCGAGCAGGGCCTGGCACCACCTTGAACCTGCCACAAACCCTCAAGCACTTGGGCCACACTTGTGCCCAGTCTGGTGGTCAGGGACTGGCGAGAGAGTGCAGGCTCCATGAAGGGCCCCGGGCACTGGGCAGAACTGTGGCAGATACGCAGTGTGGCCAGGTGGCCAGGGCCACTGTCCTTGGGACTCTGTTCCTCTGGAAGATGAGCTCCAGACATCCCCACCTACCCCTTGGCCATCTGGGGTGGCCCCTGATTACCTAAGGAGCAGGGAGGTGCTCTCTGGTGGAGGCGAGGGAGCCGGAAGTAGAGGATCAGGCCATCCAGGGCCAGCCCAGCCAGCAGGTGTGGGACAGAGGAGGCCAAGGGCACCACCCCGCTTGCCCGTGGCTTCCTCTGGAGGACACTGAAGACAGGCAGCTGCAGGCTTGCTCATTGGACACCACATGTGCCCAATGGGGACCCCAGAGGTCTTGGATGCCCCACCACTGGACAGAGGCCTAGAGGTGAGGATCTCCACTTACTTTCTCAGGAAGCTCCCCCAGAAATGCATGTAAGGGAGCTCCGACCCTCCATGTTCCGCCTGCTCATCAGCCTCAGCTGCTCCTCGGCCTCAGCTGTTCCTCGGCCAGGGCTCCAAGTCCTCCAGGCCAGGGGTGGACACACATGGCCACTTTCCAAGCAGGCAGTGACCGGCGCCGGCTGTAGCACTGATTGAGTCCCCTGTTTTGAAATCGCTTGGGTTTGGGGACGCATCCTGCTTGTGCGCCAAGACCTGGAAGGTCACACAAGGGTGACGCTGAGCAGAGCACGGCTTTGAGCTAAAGGGCAAGCAGGTGGCCCATGTCTTCCGCCCCCGCCTTCCCCTAACACGGTGCTGCGGCAGCCCCTGGCTCTCCAGGCGGTGCCTCGGGGACCCAGCCTCCCCAGGCCTGCTCAGCCTGCCCAGCCCCATCTCGGGGGAGAGGCAGGAGGGGCCCCAGAGTGCGCCTGCGTGGTGTGGCACGTGTGGCGTGGCACGCGTGGCTGTTGGGAGTTGCTCAGGAGCTAAGGTCCCTCCCTAAGCTGCTCTTCACCCCGGCACACACAGGGTCCCTTGAAGCTGCCAAGACTGGCTTCCTCTGGTCATCCTCCTGCCTCAGTCTCCTGAGAAGTTGTGATTTCAGGTACACTGCTGTGCCTGGCTCTCCCGTGCACATTGAGGGCACCTTTCTCCGTCAGGGTCTTCTGGGACCTGAAGCACGAGGTGTCCAGCCGGGCTGGCTCAGAGGAGTTCCTTTGCTGTGAGCCTCTTCTTCCAGCTTCTTGTCTCACAAACCTGGCACCCACCCTCTTAAAAAGTACTCTTTTTGAGTAGCCACAGTGTGGACCCAGCAGAGGCAGCCCAGCCCAGGCCAGCAGCAGTGCCCCCTGCCAGGGCCTTCTCTTCCCTGCTCCCCTGCTGCAGTGGAAAGCAGGGAGTTCTGAGGCTCTGTGTCCCTCTGGTCCTCCTGCTCCTCCCCTCCCCCTTCTTTCCCCCTCCCTCTCCTCCCCCACTCCCCCAATTTCTCTCCCTTCTCCTCCTTCCCCTCCCCCCACTTCCTCCTTGGTGTGGTGTCCCAGGAGCAGCAAGCTCCTTTCTCAGGAAGCTCCTCCCCCAGAAGCTGGTGGGTAGACTCGGGTTTTTGCAGGTAGAAATGAGGTCTCAGGTTCTAATTTGCACATCTCAGGGCGTCAGGGAGGCGGAGCTACTTTGCTACGGTTGCTTGGGACTTGCGTTTGCAAGCGGAGAGGAGCTCACCACAACCCCCGCCTCCGCGATGCTGGAGGGGACCCGTTGGCTGTTTCTGGTCAGTTGCTGAAGACTTACCTGCTCCATTGTTTTACTAGTTCAACGTTTGCGGCAATGATTCCCTGCGCCGTGGAAGTTCGCTTGGGCGCTGCTCATCTCCACGGGGCTCTGTCCCCTCCTTTCCCGCCCCACCCTGCTCCCCCGGCTCCTGATCCCTTCCCTATTCAAAAAAGCTCTATTTCCATTTTTTTAATTCAACTCTCTCTTTTTAAAATTCCTTTACAAGACTTTTTAAAAGCCTTTTTAGATTTCCAGCAAAACTGAGGCAAAGGCACAGATTTTCCCATTTACCCATTGGAGGATTTTTGGTTTGGTTTGGTTTGGTTTGGTTTGGTTTGGTTTGGTTTTCCAAGACAGGGTCTCACTATGCAGTTCAGGCTGGCCTTGAACTCACCACGTAGCCCAGGCTGTCCTCAAACAGCGGGCGATCCTCCTGCCTCAGCTTCCCAAGGGCTGGGGTTACAGATGTGTGCCTCACACCCAGCTCGTCTCTCTTTTTTTTTTTTTTTTTTTTTTTTGGTACGTGTTTGCGACACTGCTGAGCAACTCTGAGGGGGTCAGCGGATCCAGCGCCTCATCTTAATCCCCGTCCCCACTCCATCTGTCCTTCCTCTTCCCACCTCCCAAAGGGCCACCTTGCTGTTTCCTGGCCTCTTTTCTTTTGCTCTTTAAATTGCTCTTAGTTTCTCATGTCAGCGAAACCATGCCACAGTCACCTTGCCGTGTCTGGTGTGGCAGAGTCTGTTTCCGATCGTGTTCACCTAGGTCTTGGGACCCTGTCACACCATTTAGATCACCGTGTGTGCGTAGCGGTTTCTCTCATGCAGGAGCCTCGGCAGATCCCACCTTCATTATCTCTGGTCTTGTTTTGCTCTCTCTGAGATATTTTCTGCCCATTTTTCCAAAAGAATGTAAGAACTACATCGCTAGTGCCCACTGGCCATTGCCGAGACTGCGACTGGGTGGCCACTCAGCGTCCTGCTGCTCAGGAAGCCACTAGCGAGACACCCTGCGAGTACCCTCAGAAGGAAGGGTCAACTGAGCCCTTGCAGCTGCTGGCCAGGGACAGCTGCGGCGGGCAGGGGGACGGCTGCCCGGAAGCAGGGCCCAGAGTGCCTCCCCACAAGGCCAGCATGGGTGCTGCGAAGCCGGGTGGGCTGGGGGTCGGGTCCCTCAGAGCAGTGCTGGCCCAGCATCACGTGGTTGGCAGGATGGGGCAACGACAGAAGCTGTCGGAGGGGAGGTTTTAACCAACATTCTTGACTGCAAGCCGCTGTCTTCTCAGCCTAGGCCGAGGGCCTCACCTGGTCCCCTCCCCCATCTCTCCAGCCCCGCCTCCTCCACCTTGCGGCTGGCAGGAAAACCCTCCCAGGCCCAGGGCCCAGGCCCTGCAGCTGGACTCTGAGCACAGCGATTGTCACCTCGGCCGTCTCTGGTCCCCTTCCTTCTGCTCCTGCAGGCGGGTGTGAGGATCTGGGTCACCCCTGCCTCACGGACACAGATGCCAGCTGACCAGTGGCCCTGATACCATGGCTGGGAAGCGGCTGTGCTGTGAGATGAGCTGGGTCCCTGGAAGCCCGAGCCCATGGGCCATGAGGGCCAGCAGAGCCAAGCACACAGGGATTTCCCTCTCCAGTTTGGAGAATAAGCCCAGGCCTTGCTAAATTGCCCAGCTGGTCTGAAATTGTGATCCTCCTGCCTCAGCCTCCTCAGTCACTGGGATGATAGGTGTGGGCCACCTCAGACAAATTATTTGGATTATATCTTGTGTTTGTATTTCATCTGTGTTTATTCATATCACAGCCTTCAGATTTTTCAGTGCACTGAAACATAATGCTACATGGTATTTTTTAAATGTTTAAGGCCGTGTATGTTTGCGTAGGCCCGTTTTTGTTCTATCTGGGCCTTGCTCCTTTGGAGGCCCGCTCAGTCCTCAAAAGGAGCCGAGGAAGCCCGTTCGTCCCTGAGTGCCTGGGTGCCCGGTGACAGCTCTCAGGGGACAGGCCGGCCTTTAGCTCCTGGGATTTTCTGGCTCTGGGCCCTACCTTTCGCCCTCCCTCAGACTCGCCCGTTTTCAGAGATGTGACATGGCCGTTTAGCTCATGCCGTCACTTTGTCCCCTAATGAAGCCCTCTGATGCTTCTCCAGGAGCTCTACTCTCTCTGCAGGGACCGAAGCCCCAGCTCCTTCCTTGTGACCTCTGCATGGGGGTCCAGCTGGCCACCTGCGCTGTGCCCACTACAGGACACCTCAAAGCCTGTGGGCTCCGTGACTTCCATGTCCTCCGCTCGGTAGAGGCTACAGCCCGGGTCACTGTGGCTTTGGTACTTTTGCTGCAGTTTTGCCAGAGCCTGGTTGTACACGGTGCATACGGACTTGAAAACGAAGCCCCGTCTCTGCCCACCGTACCTGCTTCCCTCCGGACACCGCCTGCTGGGGTCCCCAGGTGCTCTGTGCTGGATAACGGAGCACAGTCTCCTGCGATTGCCGGGTTTGACGTCCCTGCCGTTTGCCTGGCTGCTCTCTAACAGGGCACTTTGCTCAGCAGCACCGTCACCATGCGGCTGTCAGCGATGCTCCTCGCCAGACACGGGCTTGGCCTTGACTGATGCTTCCCCAACCCTGCAAGCCCAGCACTGGCTCTTTCTTGTCTTCCTGTGAATTTCTGTTTCAATTATCACTCTGGCAAACAGCTTTTTGCTTGATATTTTTTTTTAATCCAGAGAGTCAGCGAGCCTCTCGACGGTGGAAATAACATGGTGCCTGTCCTGTGCTCTGTCTTCAGCCTCCCCATTTTTTGTCTTTTGGTTTGGTTTGGTTATTTTGAGACAGGGTCTCTCCATGTTGTCCCAACCCGCCGGTAAGGCCCTAGATGGGTAGCGGGGATGATAAAGGGACAAGAGACACGAGAATGGAGACAAGACAGTGCTCTGATCAAGTCTCGTTTATTAAGGGGAAGCAGAGCAAATATATAGGATTCGGAAGCGCGGGAACCCTTTGTTCTGAAGCGCGGGAAGCCAGAGCCCGTGACGTCAGCAGGTTACCAAGCAACGGTGGGAGGTCCCGTACCGCGCGATTTCGGGGGGGATGGCCAGGGAAGGCCAAGAAATAGGAATTTATCTCTAAACAGAAGCTTAACTCTAGTGCTTAACTCGGAAATGTGAGGATGGCTTATCTCAGAATGGAGGCCAGGTTTAAGTCTCCCACACCATGTAGTCCAGGCTGGCCTCAAACTCACCGTGATCCTCCTGCCTCAGCCTCCCGAGTACTGGGTCTACAGGCATGTGCCCCCTCCCCAGCTTGTGTTCTTCAGTGTCCTCTTTCTCTTCTCCCTGTTGTTGAACGTGTTTTCTTCGGTGAGACTGAAATGCTGGCAAGCGTTCCTCCCCCAGCCAGCCACAAAGCATAGACAGATGGACAGACGGACATCCTTGCTCTGCATTTTCTCACCAGTCAGACCTTGCGCTCTGGCCTCCTCCCTGGAGGAGCAGGGCTCTCTGGGCTCCAGGCCCTCCCTCTCCCTGGGTCTCACCCTCTGCTCCCCTTCTCTTGGTGCTCTGAGACCCCCTGCCCTGTGCCCTGGATGCTCTGGTTGGGTCTTTGTCCCCTCTGACAGCTGCACTTGGCATCCCCTGTAGCTGGTGGCTGTGAGCTCTGGGCTCTTGGGTCAACAGAAGGCAGCAATTGCAACAGATTGACCCATTTTTTTGTCGCCAAGAATCCAGCCAGGGCCTTGCATGTGCTAGGCAAGCGCCCTTCCACTGAGCTACATCCCTAGCCCTTCTGTTTACTTTCTGTTTTGAGACAGAGTCTTAACTACATTGCCCAGACCATCTTTGAGCTTGAGATCTTCCTGCCTCAGCCTGCTGAGTGGCTGAGATTACATGAGATTACAGCCACATGCCGTGTGTCTGTTTCTCTTTTCTCTCCTTTTTGTCTGACCTCCTCCTTTGTGGCGTGGCTGCTAGCAGCATGGCTTTCAGTTTAGGATGATTGTGACTTGTGAAGGTGGCCTCACTCACCATGAGGCTGTCCCGTGTGTGTGCGTCCCTGTGGGAGGACCTCATGTATCGTGTCCAGTCCTCTGTCTGAGCTGGTCACTTCCCCCCTGGCCATTAGATCACCTCCCAGGGAGTTTTCCAGACCACCTGTTCCTGTCCTGCTCTGATTCCTAAGCACCCGGCCTCCTGGGCGGATCGACCTCTTCCCCAGGAAGCCAGCTCTCTGCTCTCATGGCTTGAGGGCAGCCATGCAGAGGGGGACACAGTGGCCCAGGCAGACACATGTCCAAGGAGGCAAGACAAGGTGTGGCCAGCCCCACCACTGCCACCACAAGGTCTCTGTCAGGCTCCAGGACTCAGACACAGGATCCCAGCAGCAGGGATGTGGCCGTGGTGCTGGCCACAGAGGCCGGAGCATGGCAGAGTCCTCTCTGCCTTCCCGGAGCCCAGACCCTGGCCCTGCAGCCTCGGGACCCCCGCCTGTCCTGGGGTCATCCCTCAGGCTCTCAGCTTAGGGCACAGAGAAGCACAGCCTCCCTCTTCCCTTGGGGGCCATCATGGTTCCTCCTGTGGACAGTGGCACTAAAAGGCTTGTGCCTTGGTTTCCCAGTTGTCCCTTCAGGCTCTGGACAGCTCCTGCTGCACATGCTGTCCCCGTCCTCAGCCAGGCACTCCCCTCCTGGCCTGGTGTACACGCAGGTCATAGCCGTGGGGTGTCTATGCTTGTGCTCAGCACCAGGCTGAGCTCCCTGCGGGCAGGCACCGCCTCTACCTGGCACTGATGGGAGGCGATCGAGGGGCTGCAGGTGCTTGGTGTGGGGTGAGCAGCTGTCCCTCCCCCCACCTGGCACCCCAAGCTCCAAACAAACTCCAGTCCCAACAGGACTGGCAGAGGTGGGTGGGGACGGCGAGCCGGTGGGGACCTTGTGGGGTGATAAGAGGGCTCGCGTGAGGGCTGGGGACCCCGCAGGAGGTCGCGAGCATCGGGCAGCCTTGGGGAGCACAGAGAGCCGAGCTGCCCCTTTCTTCCTGCCTCCCAAGTGGTTGCACCAGGACGGTGTCCCTGGGCAACAGCCTCCAAATATAGTGTCCTGGTTGTCACGCCTAATCCCTGGGCTTGGACACATGCCACAACCATGTCCCTGGCAGTACAGAAGCGCTTCAGCCCCAGCAGGCCTCACAGCTGAACTCGGGGTTGCCGTCCCCTCTCCAGGCCAGGTGTCCCCAACAGAGGCCCCAGGAGAGCCCCCGGGTCGCAGTGAGGTGGAGGGGTCTTGTGCGCCGCCCAGTGTGGCCGCAGCTCAGTGGCCACCCCTGACTGGCACACTCAGCCCCCAGGGGCCAGGACAGCTTCATCTCAGAGCCTGGAACCCCTCTGTCTGGCCTGGCCTCCTCTAGGAGGTCTCTCAGGACTGCCCGGCTTGGCAGCTAGGGCTGAGCCTGGGCCAGGACTGCCATGGGAAGCGGGCACTGGCTTTGGAGACCGCTTCCTCCCTGCCGTGCAGGGTCTGTCCGGCCTGGAGCCACAGGGCAGGGGTGAGGGGGTGAGAAGGAGGGGGAGAGAAGGGGGTTCCTCCTGGGGAGGTCTGAGGACCCCAGCACAGGTGACCCCTGGGACTTGGGAGGACAGACTGGCCTGGGGCATGGGTCACATCCCCCAGCTGTAATGGTCATGGGCGTCTGTCGGTCCCTCGAGGCTGGGCGTCCACTCTCTCCACACCTCTGTGGCCTTTCTTCCTCCTGCCACCTCATCCCAGGCTCTGAGCCCTCCCTGGTCCCCAGCAGCACTTGTGAAGGGTCTGGGGCCTCTGTAGTCAGCGCTGCCACCCAGCTGTGTTCTCTCCGGAAACACAGGAAGGAGCCCAAATCCCCTGTGTTGGTGGCGGTCACCTTTCTGGGTGCCTGCTCTGTGTGAGGGGTAGGAGCATCATCCTCTGCCCAGACGGCGCCTCCAGCCCAAGGACACACACGGCTTGGGGCACGTCCAGCCCCTGCTCCTCTGCGTGCTCTGGGGAGGGGGCACCAGGACCCACAGGGACAGCCCAGGGAGGAAGGTGGGCTGCAAACAGCAGCTGCACCAGGGTGGGAGAACTCTGTGGGGGCCCAAAGGATGTAGCCGAGGCTGTATCCCCAAAATAGGAGCAGAACCAGGCACGATGGCAAGTGTCTATAATCCCAGCACTCAGAAGGCTGAGGCAGCAGGGTCACCATGAGTTCAAGAACAATCTGAACTGTAGTGTCCATGGGGAAAGCAGCAGACCCAAAGGCACAGGGTAGGTTTTGTCTGGCTGGGCCAGGCTGTGAGCAGCAGATCTGGAGGGTCAGAGTCCCTACTGGGTCACCGGGGGCACACAGGAGGGCCAGTGGCAGCACAGCTGGTGTGCCTGTTGCTCCTGTCCCTGAAGGCTACATGGAGCGTGTCCCCCTGCCTGGGCCCTGCAGAAACAAGGCCTCATGGGAGGAGCAGGGTCAGTGGAGCCCAGCCAGAAGCTCCACGCACAGGTGGCCAGGCTGGGGCTCAGTCCCGGGGACTCTGGGGCTGCATGCGGAGCGTCCCCACAGAGGCACCCAAGACCCTGCTCCAAAGCCTCCCTTTGTCACCAGGGCACATGGTGGCCCATGGGGACTTTGGCGTCCCAGATGGGCAGCGGCCCCACATGTGCCCAGCTGGCCCTGGTGCCCAGCCCTGGGCAAGGCAAGCCAGGCCGAGACGGTGGCTTTGCAGAGGTGGAGGAAGTGCGTGCTGGTGGCAGCGCCTGCTTCGGGAATGCCGGAGTCCAGCTGCGGCAGGGCTAGGGTTTCCCAAAGGTGGACAGGGAGTCGGCGAGTGAGAGACAGAAAACACTGCACACCAGTCTGTGAGTGAATCTGAATCCGCTTTATTTTTTAGAAGCTGGAATATATATATGCTAACCTTGGCAGCAACCCCCAGCCCCAAGCAGGAAGCGCCCCAGGCTTAGCAGGTG
>PVLA01008989.1:0-81244 GCA_004027455.1 Hydrochoerus hydrochaeris
ACTGATTGTAATTGAATCTGGTTTGTTAGATCACTGTTTTGTATTGATAGATTTTATTACAAGCTGTTATGATTGATAGTATCAAGTCTGAGAGTATAGGAAACTGCATTTAAGATGACAAGATTCACTAGAATATCCACTCTGGTTTGATTATTACCTGCCTTTGAAGTTTTATATTGTCTATAATGTTTTATTTTTTACTAATATTGTTATGTATTGCTATATTCAATTATACTACTATATTCATTTATGCCTGATGATATAGGCAATTCTATTGAAGATAATAAGAAACAATACAGCAATCATTGTAGATCACCTTGTTCTGTGGTTTTATTCGACTTTTTGGTTTCATGTTTTCATAGGAATTTTTGTTTTGTCTTGCTAAGTTTTGTTTTTCCCTCTAATACAGAAAGGATAGAAATACATGTAGAGACTCATGTATGTGTAGCCATTTACACTCTCATTGTTTGACGATCTACTTTGTATGCTTTAATTTTGCAACTTGAATAACTATTTCTAAGAGGACAATATGTGATTTATCAACTAGTGATTTCTTATTGTTTATCTTTTTTCTGAAATTCTGTATTATCTCTACCCTTTACATGCTTTTTTTTTCTCTTTGAATAAAAATTAAAAAAAAATAAAAGAAAAAGATCCAGAGCTGTGGCTCAAGCCTGGGTGCCAATGCAGCTGACTCACGTGGACCCAAACACTTGAGCAGTCTGAGTCTTGGTATTTAAATCTATAAGACCAAGATGGTGACATCATAGGATGTGTGTTTAGGGGATAGAACTTGGTCCATGTTGTTTGCACTTGGTTCCGCTTTTGAATCGTCACCTCTCAGGAGCTGTGTAAACTCCGGGAAGCTAACCTATCTTTCCTATGCCTCTGATTTATCATTTGAACAGTAGGTATAATGATGCACATATTTGCCATCGAGGACAGTTTCAAAGATTTAGGAGATTAGTGACACAAAACATTGAAATATTTTATCACTGAGTTAATACAGCTAGTTTCTCATCTGTGTGACATATGATAACAAGAATATCAACAGATGCCAGCCCGCTATGATGACGGAGTCCTTTCTTTTATTTCCTTAGTGTCCAAAGAAAGGAAAGGAGAGAAAAGGAGGGGAATCATGGTTTATCCATATTTGCATTTGATAAGACATCTGTCTAGAGATGGGACAATATTTAAGAAGTGTCTTTGTGCTTCTGCTTTTAGGTAAGATGGTGGAACAAGGATTAAAGTTACCCTCTTATCTGAAAGAACCAAAAAAAAAATCAAATAAGTGGAAACATAAACATTTTATGAGACACTGGCTTAGTAAAGAAGGACAGTGATCCCCGTGGATGGAAAACAAGGGGAATAAGTCTTCTCATCATGCTGTGAATCCTTGTGTTCCCTCAAAAAGTCGTGTGTTGAGAGCTTATCTCCAGTGTGAGCTTTTGGGAGGTGATCTGCTCATGCGATCAGTGCTCTGAAAAGGGAGGCAGAAGGAAACATGCTCACCTTCAGCGTTTTCACTGCTAAGACACAATTCCTAACACGAAAAGCAAAAGGTTCCAGTTGCTCACGGTTTTAATCCCTGATCAGTTGGCTCCAGAGCAGACACATCAAGGCAGAAGAGTCTGGTGGAACAAAACTGCTCAGTTTCTGGGTGCTGGGATGCAGAGCAGGGGAAGAATGCCAGATAGGAAGGGAGGAGGGACCATAAAATCCAAGGCCATACCTCCATGCCCACCCAGACACACCTGGAAGTCTGCTCTGCCAAATCTGTGGGGCAGATCGCAGTCAGTCAAGTGGAGACTCCATGTGTAGATGCAGTGAGAAAGGGTCCTCTGGGAGAAATGGGTACCAGAAATCACATCCGTTGAAACCCTAAATCTTGGACCACTCAGCCTCCCACACTGAGAGCTGTACATTATAAATTATCCAGTGTGCAACACTTTGTTATAGCAACCTAACCACACTGGGATTCCTAGTGCCTCATTTTAAGTTGCTATAGAGTTTCTACACCAGGGGACAGGAAGTAAGAATCCAGGGGGGTCCAGCACACTCTCTGAGTTGGTGCAGGTACCCAGGACTAAATGACTGTCCCAGATGAGCACTATGGTAAGTAAAGAAGTCTCTGTGTCAATATGCTTCCAAAGAATATTTTAACTTGTTATTTGCCCTCCTTCCCTGGCAGGGGGAGAAAGCACTAGTAGAATTTTGGGACAGAAGTCCCTTAATTGGGAACATGAGTGATTTCACTCTTACAATGTATCATGGATTCTTTAGACCCAAGTTGGAAAAGGAACCTACTCAAGGTTCATCGCCCGGGAGTTGGTGCACCGCTTGCCAAGGAGAACAATGTAAGCAAAGCAAGAAATTCCACATCTGTGTTGCCTTAAGCAGTGTTCTGAAGAACGAGTCTTTCTGGAGATTGGAGAGTCAGTTATTGAGTTTCTGTAGCATAGACTGGAATAACATTGGGCCCTTTTAAAACCAGAGTAAATTTACAGTTTCTCTTCGGATTCAAACATGCTCAGTGTGTTCACCTTTTGTACTCCTGACACGGGAGGGCTGTTGGTGTTGCTAACTCCTCTTATCTTATCTCAGCCCATCTTACCTTTCCTCATTTATCTCCTCCTCTGAAGTCATTATGCTAATATTAAGACACCTTGATAACAAAAGCCTTTTGTTCTCAGTAGGACCTTTCTGAATCCTTTTTGCCTCTCTACCCTAACATAAAACATGTACTTTGTTTATCTTTCCTGAGTTAAGCATTTAGACAAAAGGACAAAACAAAACAAAACAACCAAGTAAACATTTTGCTGGCCATGAGCAGCTATATGTGCATACCTCCTGGACCCCAAATCAATTAGAAACGCCCATTGCTGCAACTGTGTGGGAGGCCAGGGGATGCCCGTGTCTTTTGTTTAAGCAGGTGTCTGGGACCAAGGAGACATCAACACGACTCAGGGCATCATGTGAAGATTTGACTTCACTCATTGCCGGTTGTTGAGAACCAGCAGGAAGAATGTAACAAATAATGTGGAGAAAATCCTTCTAAGAGATCTGGGCCCAGAAGCTAATCCCAGCAAGCATGACTTGTGTGTCTGGAGTTTTATAAGGGCAGATTTCTCTGGTATTTAATTAGTGGATGGGTGGAACTGAATGCATTGAATTTAAGAAGAAAGCATTTTGCTTTTTAGTGCCTGAGCATCCCATGCAGTCTAGGAAAGACAGCTAACGGCTCTGGGCAGCCTCGGAGGCATTTCTTGAACATACTTTGGGTGCATCAGGGTACACCCAAAGCTGAGTGCAGCACATCGGCAAATAGAGGAGTGGGAATTAAACTTGGACTGGGAAGGCATGGTCATTCCAAGCCCTTGGGAAAGGCCATCTAATAGAGGTTCAGCAAGAATAAAAGGAGCAGCCATGATTTAGCTTCAAGATGTAGATTTACTCTGGTAAAAGGTGCCCTTCTATCACACTGGTGATCCTAGAAGAGTCTGGAAGCGTCTACTTGTTGAGAATTCAGCCCTTAGTGCCCACAGCTGGGAGAAAAAGTGAGAGGGGAGAAGGGGAGAACCAAGAGAAGGAGGGGCTGACACTCAGGGAAGCAGCCACTGTGCCCTGCAGGGCACTGGCTAGGAAGTGACCAGAGAAGGGGTCGAACTAGAGGCCGTGAGAACTTTGGACAGAACCGAGTTTCACGACCGCGCTTGTCCTGTCCCCTGACTTACCTTTTCTCCTCCTTTCTCTCGCTCTTCTTTGGAAGTGAGATCGCCATGTCCTTCTGGGCTCATGGAGAGGGTGTAACGGTGGCCTCCCTTCACCTGCCCTTCTGGATAACAGGAATTGAGGACAAGAAATGATGCTGGGGTAGCAATGCCAGGAGCCTGAGGGTGTCTGGTCAAGAAAGAGATGCTTTTCAGCTACTCACCCTGCCGCTCACAGGCCAACTGCATTCAATTTTACTTTCAGAGTAGCTAGCTGTTCAAAGGTCAGGCTCTGGAACCAACCCACCTGTGCTTCAATTCAGTTTGCAGCTTCTTAGCTGGGTGACCTGGGTGACCTAACCTCTTTGCCCCATTTCCTCATCTATAAAATAGGGATGCCTTCCCCCAAGTAAGATTTTTGTGAAAATAGAGGGAACACTGTGCATAAACTTGTAGCACAAGGCCTGGCCCATGGTAAAGGCCCACCGCGCCTTAACTTTTGTTTTGCAGAATGATCCTGCTTCGTAGGTTCTTCGTAAGCAGCCTTGGAGAATTAATCTCAAATTTTTCTCAAAAGCTACTTTCTTGGTAACAACTCCTTAAGGGATATTTTTCTTTCTTCATTCTCCCTTGCTGGGATTGTCGTTTTCTTAGGTTGCAGAGAAATCATCAGATAGAATAACAACAGCGCCCCTGAACTTATGTACCGGTTTTCCGAGCCCCTTTGGCTTTTTAGCTCAGGTGAACCCCGTGTGAACCACCGCTGGCAACTCAGTGACAGGTGCGGAGTCTTTTATCTCCCGCATTTCATGTGAGGAGGCGTGTGACTCACAGAAAGCAGCAGAGTAGGGTGCCCAAGCTTGCCCAGGGCCTTGGGTGCTCTGATTCTCAGACCCTGGACACAAACCCACTTCATCAACTGCCCACACTTGAAACCCACACAGTCAAGCCCGCACTTCCTGAGCTGTCACGTCCTAAAGCAGCAACAATAATGACTGATTCCAATCCTACTCGGGGGCTGCGGTGCTACTGTTACACACATATCAAGTGGAGGAGGAGAAAAGCACCCAGAAGGCAGAAGGCAATTTCAAGCATGCAAAATGGGGTCACTGACATGGAAATTCAGGGATATCTAATTCCCACTGCGCCAGCATTATGTAAATATGTGAGTAGGTGGAATTTTGTCAAAATGTTCCTAATTATTACAAATTACTGCCGGGTTTTAAAGATCAACATTGCCAAGAGGGTTTGTGTAATCCTTGCACGTTTGTAATTTTTAAAATTTCCCCTAATAGTGCCTCTTAGAACCTAAGCATTTATGCACTTTTGGGGTGCTCCTGGAGATGTGGCTTAGAATTAACAATAAAAGTACAGGATTTGGATACAAATGATACATGGCAAGATCTAGAATTATAGAATGTTAGTCTTCAAAGAGATGTTCAGAGTAATATAGTTTGGTCACCTCCCCAGTTTGCTCACCCATTTTATAAATGAGGAAACTGAGGCTCAGAGAGATTATTTACTGAAGTTTAAATTGATCATTAGCTTTTATTAAATTATTACCACATAATTAGGCACACGGATTCCAAATCCTAAATTTATGAAACCAAGACAATTCTGAATGCCAGTGTATGGAATGGTATTAGCAATAGTTTCTCTTAGGAAAATTTATGTCCATGTTATTTCTTTTCCTTATTTCAAAATTCAAATCTCATATTCTTAGGACATTGATAATCTACATTTTTTTTCCTTTTTCAGGAGAAATTATTATTCTGTTATAGCACACATCTGTTGTACATAATGCTCACATTGTGGAGAGTTGGTACAGGTGCATAGCACACTTCAATTCTTTTATCTCCTTCCCCTCTTCTCCCTCTCTCTTCCCTCTGTCACTTGGCCTCTTCTCTCATTTTCATTCCATGTCCTATATATTTTTTCACTTGTGGCTCAGGTTTGAGTCCCCATGAAAACATTTTGAGATTCCTCATACCTTGGGACCTAAATTTCAGAGACTGTGTTTTTGGTTTTGTTTTCCTTTTGGTGGGCGCAGGGTTTGGGAGACAGCACTGCGCCCTGGGACTCTCCCTGTCTCTGCCTTCCTAAGCCTCACAGCCCAGGGTGAGCAACCCCGACCTCCATACCTACGTCGATTACACCCTTCACTCCTAAGTCCACTGGGAAGCTATTACTAAGTCCCCAGCCAATTTACATGTTTTATTTTCTCGATGTCATTTTCCTTAGG
Organism: Hydrochoerus hydrochaeris; assembly: GCA_004027455.1. Classification (NCBI taxonomy): domain Eukaryota; kingdom Metazoa; phylum Chordata; class Mammalia; order Rodentia; family Hydrochaeridae; genus Hydrochoerus; species Hydrochoerus hydrochaeris. The sequence goes on from PVLA01008989.1 coordinate 5,953, forward strand.
GAAGTCTATCTCACTCACCTATCGTATGCTCAGTTTTTCAAGAGATTTCTTTTCAAAAGATTTTTTTAAAAAAATCATATCCTTTGCCTTTGAGAAAATCAACCTTTCGATTTAATGTTTTAAAATAGTGTTGGACCGGGGGGTTGGCAGCTCAGTGGTAGAGTGCTTGCCTACTATGCATGAGAGGCTGGGCTTGCTGCCCAGTGTCACCCTCCAACACACACACACCTATCTCAGTGCTGGCCAAGCGGGGAGCCATCAGAGGACGTGGTGGTTACCTGTCACAGACTCTTATGTGACCACATTCATAAACCTGCTCTGCTCTGCTCTCCCCCTCACACTGCGGAGTCAGCGCGGACCGCGTCTCAACATCTGTGTCTCTCTGCTTGTGCACGTGAGTGTACATCTGTGTGTGTTTTACCATGTTCACTTTGCCAGCACAGGTTCAGAGAAGTAATTACCTTCATTTTCTCCCCCAATTTGAATGTTGCTGTGTTTTTTTTTTTGAACCACATTTTTCGTTTGAGTGCCATGTTCACTTTGATAACCGATCATTCTCTTGTTTTCATATCTCACTGCCAAAAGGGACTGGCTGGTTATCTCTGATTGCAGGCAATTCGAACTTTAAGTAAGCCTGTCTTTATCAACCTCTGTTTTAACAGCTGATTAATTAGTGCTGTGGAGATCCAGGGGAGGCCTTTATCTGAAGAGCAGTTCAGCCATTAGCAAAGGAAACTTCCTCGTGCACCAGCAGCTCGGATAACAAGGTAAGATAATAGTTCCAATCCGTCTTTGGCTAATGCAAACAGGAGCCCGCCCTCTTATATCAACATAGGGGCCAGAGAGAAAACTTGGCTAAATTCTCAAAATACCATGATCTTCAGTGGCAGAACCTCTGGTCATTTTTGTGAGTGGTTTTTGAAATAGCACCTTGCAGTTTCATGGTACAGCTGGTTTGCAAGCTCAAATAATATGCAATAGGTATTGGCTATCTGCAGAAGGAAGTCAGCCCAGCAGAATTTTGCACCGAGCAGAAGGGTGAGTTGGTGTTATCAGCTGAGAGTTAATATGTGGGCCTGAAGCCAGTCCTCTTGTTAGCTATGTACTCTTGAACAAGCCACTTGCTCTCCTGCAACTCTGCTGGCCTCCCTGTATAGTGGAGCTAATCATAGGACCTGCCTCCTGGTCCTATTCTCATTACTGTGAGAATTAAGAAAGCCAGTGCTTTTACATATTTTTAGAATTGTGTCTGACACATGGTGAGTGCTGCATAAATGTTGCTATCGTTACTAAGTTGGGATGGATGCAAGGAATTTCTGTTCTTCAAATCCTAATAGATTAGCTAGAGGTTATTAAGTAGAAGCAGATGGGATCTGGGCTGTGACTGGGCACAGACCCATGGCTATCACCAGCACTATGAAGACTTATACTAGCAGCAACTATTTAATCATTGTAATAAGAGTTAACATTATTTGAAGCACTTTCTATACCCTAATGCGTCTATTAATGACTGTGAGATAGGTACTATTTTTATTTCTCTTTCTTCCAGCTGATGGAATTGAAGCCCAGAGAACTGAAATGACCTGCTCAAGGTCATAGAGCTTGTAAAGGTGAAAGAATTAGATGCAGGCAGTCTGGCCACAGACCGCTTGCTCTGAAGCGCTCACACTGTAATCACCTTGTTCCTATTACTCCATACTGGGGGTCAGGCTCTCCCCCATGGGTGAACGTGCAGAGGTGAAGAGACCTGAGACTAATAAATTGGTTGAGCCAAAACTCAAAGCTAGACCTTTCCTCACTCTTCTCCTTACCCTTTGATGCCTCTTCATTGTGCAGGTTTGGGCAGCAAGGGGAGCCCAGGGTTAAGGAGAGTGAAGTGCTGGTGACCCAGGGGTGTGAGCTTGAATCATTTGACCTTCCACCACTTGGGAACTTGGGAGCTCTAAGAGCCTTTGGCCCTGTGCTGAGCCATCATTTTCCTTGTTGAGAAGGAAGGGTTGGGAGTCTGTAGGTTTGGGTTTGCTGTGCATAGGTAGGAGCTGTAGTTCGCACCACATTTTCCTGAGATCCATTAAATGGAGAAGTATGGATGTGGACCCCTCTGACTTGTTAATCAATTGCCTTTATTGTACTGATTGGTATATATACCAATATATATATATATATTGGGCAAATGATGCACACTTGCCTAGCTTTAAGACATGATTTACAAAAGGCCGAGTGAATGAGCCTTCTCAGTCACCCAGAAGGAGCTGAACTGGATTAGTGTGATCGGGTAGGGAACTGGCCCGAGGACTGTGTCTCCCATCCCTTCCTAAGTTTCATGAGGGAAGCAAGGTTCTTGCTTGGTTCTTTCACATTTGTGCCCTGCTCCTGGCATGCCCATTGTGTATCTAGTGGGAGGTAATATAGGGGAAGGAGATTATATTGAACTGACCACTACAGAATCCTCATAAAGTTCCCTAAAGAAATTATTACTCCTAAAAAATAGAAAGTGATTTAACACTTTTCACAGCCAAAAGCAAATGAGAATATTTCAAGGCTGAAGTAGGAAAAATCCAAGGGAATCTTAAAAAAAATTTTTTTTCGAGACAGGGTCTTGCTATATAGTGCAGGTTGGCCTTGAACTCACTTTTGTGGCCCAGGCTAGCCTGAAACTCATGGAAACCCTTCTGCCTCAGCCTCCCAAGTGCTGGGATTCCATGTGTGCACCATTATGCCCAGCTCCAAGGCAATCTTTCAAGAAGAGTAGAAGCCAAGCAAATACTTACAACTACAGCTACACCATCTTACAAGCAGGCACTATGCCATTCACACCTGAGATGGTTTCTTCACTTTTACCTGACCTTAATCAGGCTGGAGCAGTAAGTCTGGGAATGTTTCTGAGACAGAGATGCTTTTCTGAATATAAAAATCACAATTAATTTCGAGTGGAAAGCATTAAGTCGCTTCTGCACAGTGCAGATTCTACTGTAAGCTTCGACTCTTCCATTCTTCTCTACCTACCTAGGAAATCCTAAACCATTTTTCCTGCTAAATTTCTCAAAACATCCACCTCTGATCACCTGAGGGTAGACACATCAAAGCAACTAATTGATCCCCTGAGGATACATCCCCCAAGTTCAGCCCCTCCACTGTGAAGGAAATGTCACATCAATGATGGAAGAAAGTTGGCAGGACACTGGGGCTCCAGGACTAGAGGAACTTGTTCAGCTGTTGCCTAAACATTTATAGGGAGCCTCATGCAAACAAGGCCCTGAGGTGTAGGGGGAGGAGTTCCAGGTGCCCTCCCCCTCAAGGAATATCCAGTTACAGAATCAATCAGAAGAAAGTAGAAGATGTTAAGTTCCATGCGAGGTGCACCGGTAAAGCACAGCGGGAGTATTAGGGATGGGAAGGGCTTCGTCTGTCCAGCTGCTACACGTGTCACTGTCACAGCCTTTTGCTGGTTTTTTCCCGTGAGCCAAAACTGAGCATATGTCACAGCAAAGGCATGTTTTCTGAGAAACAGTAAAGACACATAATGTGTTGAGGAAAGTGTATCGACTTGCCAAAGATGTTCACGTTAGTGTTTACTATACATACAAAAAAAGAGACACTTGTAGGAGACTTTTAATGAGCTACTGTGCAACTATGAAACTATCACATAGAATAAAATTCAACAAGGAGAAAAATCATGATATATTCTATGGTTACAAATCGTACCTGAAAAAAATCGTACTTAAAGGTAGTTATTTACATGTGTGGGCTGGGGTGTAATGATAGTCTGAAAGCACAGGTACCACAAAGTTAACTTAGCAATGGTTATCACTAAATCATTATTAATAAGAATTATTAATGATTTTTTTTCCACTGTGACTTTGTTCTGCAAAATTTTTCCCCCAAAATTGCCTTCTCCCCCGCAAATTGCAAAATTGGCCATAGATTTTTATCTGTCTGCACTAGAGTCTCATCAGTTAGTTTCATTCACTGCTGAGGCAGCTTGTTCCCTTTAGGTCATACTTCTGTCTTGGCTGGGAGAGTGGCTGAAATCTGACCGGAAAAGCCCTGTTTCGTTGGTTCTGCCTACATGTAACTTGAGTTTTTACCAGTGAACGCTTCCTCTTTGGTTTCTCATGGGAATTTTCTCCCTTCATTCTGTTTAAATATTTGAATGTTTATGTCACAGTTGCCACTTGTGTTTCTCCAGGACACCTGTCTTAGGGATAAATGAGGGCATGGATGGGCATAGTGTGAGATTCCAGCCCCGGCCTGGGCTGTTCCCAGGGCGTCGGACTCCCTCCCACTGATGCCAGTCCCAGGTGGTTGAGGCTCCTGGAAGGTGTGGTTGCGATGACTTGCTTCACTTCTATGTCCCTTGCCCCGGTGTCTTCCCATGCAGCTGTCCTGTGCCCTGTCTCAGCACCACTGGCCAAAGCTCCAGCCATTCAAGGAGTGAGAACCCTTCATCATGCCGTGCGTGGAAGCGAAACTTCCTTGGCTTGCAAGACCAGCTGCTCAGGCTGTGGCTTAAACCCAGAAAGGCCTCATACTTTGTTTAGTGCTGTACTGTTGTTGTCTTAAGATTCTTCATACATTTTGAATAAGGCACTGTACATTTTCATTTTACACTGGGCCCTGCAAGTTATGTAGATGGTGACGGTTTAGTCTACAGCTGGAGGTTTGTGTGGAGAGCGTGGTATTGAAAGCCAGGCAGTTCCATATTTAAATTCCAGATCCATCCCCTACCTGTGTGATCCTGGGCAAGTTGTCTGGCCTGTCTAGATCTCAGTTCCTTCATCTAAAATAGAGACGGCCACTGTGAGTGATAACCCATGCTGTACTATTAAAACATCCTGGATGATAAAAATGTATTTTATTATTATGGAATAATTATAACTTTAAGATATGCCTTCCCCTAAATGTAACCTTCCTCTTTGAATTTGATCATTCACTAGATTAAAGACACTTACATGAGTTTGTTAGGGCCAAGGTTAGTTAGTACTTGGGGCATCTTCCACTACAGTCTCCTGCTAATGCCAAATAAAAGGATCCAACCAAGTCCTCAGACCTGTCTTGCTCAGTAACAGCCTCCCTGACACTCTCAGCAAAGGCCGAGATGGGCTTTCTCTACCAGGAGTGTGAACGCAGGGTTACCTGAAATGTCTGCATTTCCTTCCCCGTCTTTGCTGGTTGACACAGCGAGTCCCTCCGAAAACAGAGCTCTTTGGAGATGATTCGGATGGTCTGAGTTTTTGAAGTCAGCATTAGGCTCAATCCCTCCTCTGTCCTGGCCTTGTCACACCTGACCTCGTTTGTTTTTGTCGCATTGCCCGTATCTGCAGTCCTGAGGACTACAATACTGCTTGGACATTCACATACTTTGCTGTAGACATTGACTTTTTTCAGAATACTGATATCATTTTATCCTTGAAACTATAACAATAAGGGGTCAAAATGACAGCCCCATTTCCTCAAATGTGTGAATGAATTCTAGCAAGTAAAGTGACCTATCAAAGTTGCCCATTCTGCTGGTGATAAAATTAATGGGAGAACAAGTTTCATTCATTAGGTCATTGAGTCTCTCTCCTGGGTGTGGTGCTAGGGACATGGTAGGGACAGAAGCAGTAATGCCCCTGTCTTCAGGTAGCTTATGATCTATTTGGGAGAGACAACTATTAAACAGATATTAACCGTAAATGTAAATTTTCAGTCTCGCTACATGCTGGGAAGAGTCACCTAGCGGCAGTTTCTGACTGTCACAGCTCCCTCATTCCAGCTGGTCCTTCTGAAAGAACAAGGCGCTTCCTGTTGATTTGATCTCACTCTGACACCTGTTTATTTATCGAGTCCATTTCTTCAGGTACCATGCTGAACACCCGAGACCACGATGGAAACACGAAGGAGGAGTCTCTGGTTCCGAGGAGCTTATTGGGGTGAGGCAGTAAGCTTACCCATGGGGGGAAATAGCGTTTTAAACATGCGGCCAAGTCCCACGAGACTGAGACTGAAGGGGAGAATAAGTTGGTCACTGACTCACCCTATGATACAAAAAAGATGGATGAATAAAATAAAGGACAGATAATGGGAAACTCGAAGGTGGACTCGTGAGGGTGAGGGAGGGGATCTGAGGCGATGGGGGAAAAGAGAGGTGAAGGGATTGATACCGACTGTGGTGCATTCCAGGCAGGCATCAGTTTCCCAAACTGAGTCTCTAGTCTGTGTTACACACAGGTGCTACTAAGAAAAGGGAAGGGAGCGTCTCTGAAGGGAAAGTGACATTCAAGCCCCACCCAGTGTGAAGGATAATGTGGAATTCACGTTGATAGATCAAAAGAAGACAGCTTTCCAGGCGGAAGGACCAACATTTGGGGAGAGGTCTGGAAAAGAGGGAGCAAAGGCAGACAGACAGGGAACAGCTGAACTGGCAGCAATTGCTGATCCTTCACCAAAGTTTAAATACCAGCTAAACCTCCCAGTTGGAGGACAAGGACATTTTTGGATACATTCGAAGTTTGTATCCAAATTTAACAGGACATCTTTACAACAGCCTGCGGCACTGCAGAAATCAGTCTCCTGTTGCTTCATTTTACTCCCAGAGATACATTATGTGTCTTAAAAACACTGAAGGGCATTTCCCCATCTGTGGCCTGTGTTAACTGTTCTTTTCTCTCTACTCCAATTTTGTGCTTTGTACCTGCAGTGGCGGCCTTTGAAACGGAGCTTCTACTTCCATCGCCACGTGGGAGGCGGGGGTGGGGGGTGGGGGGGTGGGGTGGGGGCAGCTCGCCACCCTCCCCCCAGTTGTCTGAGAGCCCTATTCTGCCTGTTACCAAGTGATGCTTCCTTTCTCTTGACCGAGTGTGTATTACTTTAATGTGGCCCTGAAAGCAGTTTTATAAGCTGAAGAATAAACACATTGCTTGTCAAATTCTCTTTGTCTGTCCCTTGGTGACCTAGTAACATTTACACTGCTTCGCGGAAACACAGCAGAAGGGCTGGTTGCCTACATCACCTGCTTCCATTTGAGGGAGATGTGATTGTGATGGTTTTCAGGTGAGGGTGGCACCGCCCCCTCAAGGCCATCGCCGGCCGGAGCCCGTGATCACGGCTGACGGTTCCGCAGTTATTCATAACTTCCAATCGTTTTAGAATGTTTCCTTGAAAGAACGGATGCATGTGAGACTTTTTGAAAGACAAACGTCCTTTTCTAAAGCCACTGTTTTTGGATTCTTTTTTTTTTTTCTTTGTTGTATTTGGATGGCTGTTGAATATGCATTTCTAAGAATGCATGATTTTTAAATTACAAAAGCCACAGTGATAGATAGAGACATGTTTCCTAGCGATAAAGCAAAGGATTTCTGAAAATACTACAGTGACATTGCCAGGTCGTGTGGCACATTGGGCCATCTCAGCTTCCACTTCTCTCTACAGACCTTGAAGTCGGGAGGATCTTCCACATAGCCTGTCCTGACTTTGGACAGCGTGAATAATTAAATTCTTCCTACCCAGTTTGGTGCTGCATACCTGTAATCCCAGCACTCAGGAGGCTGAGGCAGGAGGATCACTATGAGGTTGAGGCCAGCCTGGGCTACATAAGAAAGTTCAAGGCCAGCCTGAACTACATTAGCAAGACCCTGTCTCCAAACAAAACAAAACAAAACAAGAAAAGAAAAAAGAAATTTTTCCTAACATGGAACCAGACCCTACCTTTATCTTTTGTCCATGGTCACACTGCAGAAGGCAACCCAGATACTTACTTTGCTGAAATTCAGAAAAGAACAATGAACTCAATTTCTCCAGGCACCTGGCTTGAATTAGTTACTTCGCAGATCTTTTTCTCTTAATTGGCATGAAATTTCTATATGATTTTTGAAAAATCATACTTTTCACCTTCTAAACAAAGTTTTAAACACAGAAAATGTTTCAGTCGTTTCTTCTTTGGGGGAAGGCAGATTTTCTTCTAATGGTTGTAAGTGAGAATGAGCACATTTCTGAATATGGTGAGGTTTTCTTTCTTTTTCTTTTCCTGATAGCATGTTGGGACTTTAGAAAAATATTGTGACTGAATAGAATATTCTAGAGAGAGCAGCAAGAAGCAATGATCTTTACTACCTGGAGATTGGATGGTACCACAGCCCTGCCCCTTCTTTCTGCAGCCCCAATGGCGGGGTCCATCCCCAAAGAACCCCTGACTGCTGATCCAAATAATTACCTGGCTTGCAGCCAGATTCATTCAGAAATTGCCGGTATTGTCTTCTGTAAAATGATATGTCCCTATGATCTCTCGCTCTCTCTCTTCTCAGCAAACCAGAATCCTGGATATAATTTGATCTTCATTATGGAGAGAGAAGCTGAATTAGATAATAGAAAACCTGAAGAGTTTAAGTAACAGAGGATCAACCTCGCTATTCCCCATCCGGCTCTGCTCCCGGCTGGGGGAGTTGTTTGTGGCTCAAGTGAATTTGATAGGAACCAGGGAAAGAATATTTTGAGACTGAGACCTGAGGCAAAGGTCCCTCCCTCTCCAAACCACCATCCCCAGCGTCAGCTCCAATCTTAGGTTTATACCCTACAAAGGCAGCTGCCAAGAGGGCTTCCGTGCAGGTGCAATGCACCTCTCCCGCCTGCCTCCAGAAGCCTGCAGGTACCAATTTGCCACATCCTCTGCACTTGACGGAGGGCGAGGAATTACAGGGGGTGTTTTGCTCGCCGTCACTTGTCTCCTTACGGTATAATTATCTGAGTTCCTAGGTGCTGCAGTGTTATATGAAGAAATCTGAAGAAGAAATACAATATGTCTTCATTGTCTTTCGTCATTAGCCCTTGATTAAATATTTCTTACCCTGGGCTAAGGTGGCATGGGGTGGATCCAGCCATGGGCTGCCAGCCGGAAGAGGTGAGTTTTCATTTCTCTCCCACATGCCTCACTGTGTCTCTGGGATCAAACTGCTTAACCTCTCTGAGTCGCCACGTTTTATTCTATAAACAAGAAGATAGGCTGGATTATTTCTGATAGGGCTCCTAGGTCTGATTTTTAAAAAATTCTGTAACTATAATTTATACGCAAAAACCAGGATTAAAAAAAAAATACTCTGAATATCGATCGAAGGTGGTTAATCAGCAAATGAGTTCATCTGGTGATAATTATTGTGGGTTTCTCCACCAGGTAACTTGTCATTCTGCCAGCACATTTGAAATGCCACGATAGTGACAAGAATTCATGCAGTACTTCCCCCCCCCCCCGCCATGGTATTTGGGGATTTTTTTTAAAACTTGAAAGCATTTCTTAGGAAATACTTAGTGCTAGCCTGTCATCTTACAGTCTTTATAATTAGATTCTGAGTTTACTAACTTCATGTATGCAGGGCTCACACCTGTGTATGCCTAAGCAGTCAGAGTAATTTCCAAAACCATACTCAAAATTTCTTTGCCTTTCATAGGTCACATACCCCCTGCCACACACAAGTCATAATTTAAGGAAGGCTGGAATTTACTGAGTCATTTACTGACATACCTCTTCCCTTTGTCTCATCTTCAGTAAATGCAAGTTAAAAGAAAAAGGTTTTAGATTTAAATTCAAACCACAGGTGATAATATTTGCATGGTGCTTTAAAATCCTTTAAAGAACCTTCACTTCAATGATTTTAATTCATACTTCTCATTACACTTTTCAAGGTCAAAGAACAGTAGTGTTATCTCTATATTATGAACCACAAAACTCAAGTTGGGAGGTAAAACTTAAAAAAAGAAAGGAGGTGAGTGCCCAAAAAGATCTCATGCTGAAGCCAGAGAAGGAGCCAACTGGGTTTCTTTTGGAGGAGACATTTAGGTAATGTCTGCATTAGCCTGGCTTTGCCTGAAATGAAAAATCACCAAGCAAACCAAAAAGGCCAGTTTCTTGGGTTTTGAGTGACTTTGTATCTCTGGCTGTGTCAAGCATGTGGTCTCTGCTTAAAGGACCTTTGAAGAAGATTTTTTTTTTTTAATAGTCCCGACTGGGCCTAAAAACCGTAGCCTATATGCAGAAGGCAATATCATCCAAAGCTCTGAATGCACTTCCAGAAATTCTATGAAGCCAGCTCGACGGATTTTCCAGGCTGACGGACAGTGGCTAAATCACTGTGCATTTCCTAAGAGAAGATCATGCTGTATAAAATATGGCTTTCATACACTCGAATGTATAACAACTTTTTTGAGGATTGGGTGGTCTTTTTTTTCCTCCTTGAATTTGGGCTTGATGAATACACAACATAGTGGCTGCCACAGGAGAGGGACTTCAGCCTCTCTTTCCCAGCTCAAGGACTTGAGCTACAAGAAGGTCAGAGTGGCAGCCACACTGTAAGAGCTTGTAAGTGTAATCCACCAGCCTGAAGAGACATCTCATAGCATCTGAGTGACCCCTATACACTTCCCACAGGTCACCTTATACTTCCTAGCTTGAGGCCTTTGCAGAATCCATTCAAGCTGTGAAATGATTCCCTTCCATAAAACCCTGGAACAAAGAAGTGCACGCTCTGATTTCTGCTAAGCTTTGCTGAGCTATCTAGAATTGTGGTTTAGCTCCACAGCCTTGGACCTTTGGCAAACAATATCATTTCTTTCAAATGAAGATAATAGCAAGCAAAGGTTACTATCATTATTGCTCTCTCTCTCTCTTTTTCTTTTTGTCTCTCATTTTCCTCCAGGACTCCATGAATGTTTCAAGGTTTGGGGTGGGGGGGGCAGTAAAAAGAAAAACAAAAAACAAATTCAAGTTTGCAGGTCTATAGTAACAATGTTGCACGAAACTTCTTCAATAGAGCTTCACGCTATTTGATTTCACCTGCCTGAAAGCAATAACTGGCAGAGACAAATAACATCTTGCAAACCTGTTGGCTGCTCCATTTGTCACCTGATTTCTTAAGGAAAATACCCAGTAGTGTTGGATTTTAACACTCTCAGTTTTATGATGACTCCATAAAATAAAGTATTTCAGTCCCAGGAGAAGCCAGTATGAAAGAGTTATTTAGAGAAAGAAGGTACAATTCACGAGACAGAAGTGTGTGAATGGAGCTTAGACTTTACCTGCGACCAGTCCGTTTCAGAACTCACAAATGTCTTTACCTGGGGGAAGTTTGGGCTGTTTAATGTCTTAGAATTATCAAACCGGTAGGGACTTGCAGCAGGAATACGAATCATAGTCCCTTGGGGGTAAGAAGGTCCTCGGACTCCTTCTAGTGCAACCTCCACAGATAGAAGAAGCTTCCCTCCGGAAGTTTCTTCTGGTAGTGGTGGAGGGAATGATCTGATGGGAGGCCAAGTAGAGGATGGAATGGGGTAAAGCAAGGACCATTCAAGATTTCTGCTGGAAAAGTAAAACGGGATCAAAGAAGTGTGGGGAGTATAGCAAGGCTGGCTGCTTTTGGAAGTGAGGTGGATGAGTGATTCTAAGGTAAACTGAGACGCTTAATGCAACGAACCATAGTTCAAGTTATTAATGATGAAGGGAGTGAGAAATCAATGGATACTTCACAGAAGAAGAATGCAAATGGCCCATAAGTTCATGAAAAAATAGCCAACATCACTGGCCATTAGAGAAATGCAAATTAAAACAATACTGAGATTTCATCTCACCCAAGAAAAAATGGTAAACATCAAGAAATCAGATAATAACAAATGCTGGCGAGGCTGGGGTGTAACAGGAGGCTTCTTCCATTGTTGGTGGAAATGTATAAACTAGCACAACCATTGTTGGAATCAGTGCAGAGATTCTGCAAAAAAAACAAAAACAGAAATTCCATTTGACCCAGCTATTCCTTAAATGTCTCCCCCAAAGAGTTAAAGACTCCAGTGATATACTTATTACCTATGTTTATAGCAGCACAATTTATAATAGCCAAATCTTAGAAGCAGTCTATAGTGTATATCCATTGACAAACGAATGAATAAAAAAAGGATGTTTATACACAGTGGAATACTATTCTACTATAAAGAAGGATGGATTTGAATCATTTGTGAAAAAATGGAAGTACCTTGAAAACATAATGCTAAGTAAAACAAATTAGACACACAAGCTTAAATACTGTATGGTTTCTTTTATATGAGAAAAGCAAAGTATAAATAAAGAACAAAATAAAGGAAAGCAAATGTGGGATTCATGCACAGGATAATACTCTTCTGCCATAAAGAAGATAAATTTGATTCATTTGTAGGAAAATGGATGTACCTTGAGGTAGAAGTTTAACAGAATTAAAGCAGATACATAGATTAAATATTGCATAGCTTCTCTTATATGAGGAACCTAAAGTTTACATAAATTAAAGGGCGAAGTAAAACATAAATAGTAGGAAACAGGGAGATAGAACTTTTGCAAAAGGAAAGGGGACCAAGAGATGGAGAGGGGAGGGAAAACAGAAGGGACAGGGAAGGAGATAATAAAAGAGAATCAGATGTGTTATGCACATGTGCCAACTCTCCACAGTGATCTTAACCATTATGTACTGAAAACGTACTAAAAGCAAACAAATGCAAAAGCAGAAGGGGATGTAGAGCAGGACTCCAAGTGTTCAAGGTTCTACCTAGGAACAGAGGTATTTCTTTTCCGTAAGTGGAAGGAAAGCCCAGCTCCGGCAGAAAACGGCAGTTTCACTGGTTGGATGATGTCACTTTGCTCTGGTCACATTATTTTTGAGGTGTAGCTGATTTCTGAAAGCATGAACATGCATAACTGACTGAGAATGTTACAGAAGAGAACAGTGGAGAAGGTGTGGGAGGAATTTGAGAGGCTGCCAGAAATCGCACCAGCACTTAACTGAAAATCTAGAAATGGAGTAAAATACATATGAGAATTTAGTATATAATAGAGGTAGTCTTTCAAATCAGCAGGCTAAAGATGGATTGATGAATGGAGACATTGAGATATAGTTCTAGTTGTTTGGTGGCATGTGAAGTTTGATTTCCACTGTGCTCTTTATAGCAAAACAAATTCTAGATGGACCAAACATTTAAATGCTGGAGATACCATTAAATTACTTTTCATGGGGAATATTAAAAAATACAGTTTTGGCATGGTGAAAGCATCATGTGAAACTCAGAATCATGAAAGAAAGACATGAATCAAGTCAATTACATAAAGTTTTAATTAAAATGTGAAATAGAACAGAAATATAAGAAATTAAGTTTATGTAAAATTGCTGCTATATCAAAATATTTCATAAGTAAAGTCAAAAGACAAACTACAAAATAAAAAATAATATTTGTAAAATCTATTACAAAAAGAGATCATTTCTTATCTAAGGACTCAGACTTAGTAAGACAAATATAAAAGACAGTTATATAACTGAAAAAAAGATGGGTAAAATACTGCACAGAGTTTGTTTTAAAAAAGGATTGCCAATTGCCAATAAAAACATAGAATAATACTCAACCTCATTCATCAACTATGAAGTGAAAATTAAAATAATAAGACGTAATTTTTCACATTATGAGGTAGTGAAAAATGTTAATCTAGTTGGTGAAGGGATATAGAAAAATACAATTATAAAGGAGCAGTTTGGAAATGTTTAAGGAAGAAAAATACACACATTATACTTCTGACCCAATAATACCATTTATAGAAACTTAACTGTACAGTGACTGACCAAGAATATTTATTGCAGCATTATTTGTAATTTAAAAATTAGAACCAATTTTTATCAATGAAATATTATAAAATGTAATATTCAAAATAGAATTCGGTGAAATTGAGCTGGCGTACATTCATATTATAGAATAAATATTATGCAATGATTATAAACGTGCATCATAATACACATGACTAATATGAAAGATAATTGAGTATCTTCAGTAAAAAAATTCAAGCTATGAAAACTTGATCTCATGTGAGCTTAAAAAATATTCCAGTATGTTACATTTACATAAGAAATGTGTGGGGTATACATGTTGAATTATTTCTAAGAGTTTTCTCATGGCATTGAGATCAGGGCATTGGGATGCTAAAGGAATTGCTTTAACATTTCATCTGACACTTGTTACTATATTTGACTTCTTTTACTATGAGAATATATTATCCCTATAATAAGAGAAATAGTTCACTTTTAAAAATTGAATCCAGAGCCAGGCATTACAATCCAGGGATAGTCTAAGACCTACAGAATAAAGTTTATGGCTAATGTTTCCATTGACTTAGCTCCCTGCTCCTCTTTTTGAATGGAAGCTCCAAACTTGGTCTTGACTAGATGTTTCAAGTTTATTCCAATTCCACTGAAACAAGAAGATTCAAAACCTTTCAGCAGTATCACTGCCCACCTAACAGGGACACTGCAGTAAACTTTCTATAAATATATATATATATTTTTTTTAAATGGTTGGATCTAAACACAGTATTCTAAATCATATGAAAATAGGAAAGGGAATTAAACTATCTTCTTTATTTTTCTTTTATTTATTTTGTACGACATGATGTCTTGATGTACATATAGTGAGGTGATTTTTACACTCAAGAAAATTAACATATCACCTCATACAGTGATGTCTACATGTGCGCAGGTGGTAAGAGCACCTAAAATCTACTCTCTTAATGGCTTTTCAGCGCGGAATACAATGTTATCACCTCTTATCCTAGGGCTATGCAGTAAATCTCTTGACCTCTGCATTGTACACAACAAGTTTTTACCCTTTGATTGACATTTCCCATTTCTCCTTTCTTTTCTCCTGGTAACCACTATTTTATTCTCTGTTTCTATCTATTTGACTTTTTTTTAAAAAAAAAAACAACATTTCACACATAAGCGAGGCCATGCAGTAGTTTTCTTTCTGTAGATAACTTATTTCTCTTAGCATAATGTTTAGCTGCACTGCCTTAAATGGTAATATCTAATTTTTTAAAGGCTGAATATACATAATTCCACAGTGTTTTATCCATTTATCAGCAGGCAGGTTTAGTTGTCTCCTTATCTTATCTCCTGTGCTGCAGTACATATGGGGGTGCCGGCATCTGTGCAAGGTTTTGATTTCTTGGTATATACACAGCAAAGGGCAAGTCACACGGCGATCCTAGTGTTAATTTTTTGTGGAATCCCCATACTATTTTCTATAATGGATATGCTAATTTACATTCTTAACAACATTGGGAAAGGATTCCTTTTTGATCCACATTGTCATCCATATATTCTCTATTGTCCTTTTTGACAGTGGCTATCTCACAAGGGTGAGAGTTCCCTTATTTTGGATATCATACTTCTAATAATGTAAACTGAGTTTACATTAATTTGTGTATATTTGTTTCTTGAAAACAGTGACACACTGTTAATCCAATGAAGGCAACCAAGTTCTCCAAGTTTTGGATCCCTGCCTCAAGTTGCAGGTCTTTTTTTTAAATTCTAGTATTAGACCTTACCTTTATTCCTAATGAAATGAAATAAATTCTGACTGATAATATACCTTGCCAAGATATTTTTGAATATGCTATTTTTGAACCTGTGATACACACACTTACGTCACTGCCATTCACATTTGTATTAATAAAAATATTTGGGATAAGTTTGCTCACCCAGCTGTGAAACCACTTCTTGAGATACTTTGCTGTTCTAGGATTAAGTCTTGGGTGGTTCATCTCTGACTTCTTTGTGTCTCTTATAAATGGACTTGGGTTTTTTGTCATTAAAACCTACTCTTACCCATTGTCTTACCAAGGACTGTATATTAGCCCATGCCCAATTATAAAATATGGACTACTTCCCTGAGTTTAATTTGAATTTATTTCTGTTACATCAGTTCATAACGTAATCATAAAAAGCTTTGGTTACTTCTCCTTTTAGCCATAACACTTTCTTAATAAAAAAAACCTTAATGTCACAATATTTTGGAAGTGGAAAAGAGTGGAATCTCTGGTCTCTAGATCAGTTTTGATCTAAGACATTTAAATATGAAGAAAAGGATTTTATAATATCAGCAGAATAATATTGGAATCAAGAATTTACTATTTACAATTAAAGCATATGAAGTATGTGTGTTTAAGTGTGCAAGATAGATAACCATACTACTGTTTTTGTTCATCAAACAGAACAGTTTGAGCTGTCATTGTTTGATTGTCTGTCCACTTTTTATGCTTTGATTTTGCAACTTGAACAGCTACTTCTAAAATAACAATATGTAATTTATCAACTCGTGATTTCTTACTGTTATTTTTCTTTGAAATTCTGTATTATTTGTATCCTTGTGTTTTGCTTTTTTCCTCTAAATTAAAAAATATTATGTGTGCTTAGTAGAAAAATGAGACTATTCTATTAAGGACTATTCAGTTAACAGCTTAGTAGTTTGTACTTGTTATGAGAAAAAATTTGGGTTATACTTTCAAGATATATTTTTTATGAAGCAGAATGGCAACTGTAGATAGTTGATTTACTAAAAACTTCCAAGAAAACAATTCAATAGGGAAATAAGGAAAAAGTAAAGAAGAAAAGATTTTTTAAAACATTTTTCCTATTTTCCTAAAGAGTTCTGCCCATAATAAAATTTTCTTTTTTTCTTTTCTTTTCTTTTCTTTTCTTTTCTTTTCTTTTCTTTTCTTTCTTTTCTTTTCTTTGGTACCAGGGATCGAACTCACAACCTCCGCTTATCAGTTAGGCACTTGAAACTCTGAGCTAAACCCCTGACTAAATAAAATTTTCTTGGAGGAAGTGTGAACAAAGGACAGACCCTCCGGGTGGGTGGGACCACATTTATCTGCCACCTTGTCTCTGAGTCACCTTTTCATCTTTTTCCTTGTGCAAGTAGCCTTGAGTTTTCTGCCTCTTTCTCCTGTTTGGTGCCTGCTCCTTTCCTACTGTCTCATAATAAAACTTACCCAATAAAGTTGCTATCAACTACATTTTTGAATGAATTTTCAACATTTGTCTTTGCTGAGATATTTGTATTTATTAATGATTTTGACAGAGTACAGTTCATTGTTCCTACTCGTAGAATTCCAGGCAGAATTAGGTTAGGGCTAGAAATCCCCGCGCCCCCCCCCCCCGGAAAGGTTTACCCTTGCATTGAACTGACAATGCTTGGTTAATCGGTGGTAAAGGTTTTTCCTTCAGGTTTGGAAAGCCACGATAACCGTTGACATACTCTTTACAAGTCGATTTTAAGAGAGGGAATTCAAGGAGAGCAATTCAGATTTAAGAATCTTCTGGAGGCAGTGTTGCTGGGCTGGTGCGGGAGGTAAGGCTGAGATCCCTGGGAAGCACGACCTTCCAAGGATGGGCCAAGACAAAGAAAAGCAAGGACCTAAACGCAGAAAGGAGCAGCAAGCCCGAAGTGCTTACACCCCAGAGGACAAAACCAAAGACAGATGGTGAGCACTTGCCTGTTGACACATGGCCATTTGTGGCAGAAGTGGGACCGGCACTCAGGTCTCCGTATTGGTTTTGAATTTGCTCCTTTATTCATCTACCCAGTCACTCATCAGATGTTTCTGGAGAGCCTCTCGGATCCCAGGCTCCCTCTGCAGTTCTGGACTGTGAAAGCCACGAAGAAAGCTGACCTAGCTTGTGAGTGTCATTCTGACACAGTTGTGGGTCAAGAGCTCCTCAGATCAGTGCACAAGAACCTGACCAACCTGTCCAACATGTCAGTGAGCAAACTTCCCCATTGCTGTAGGATCAGCAGAGTGCTTAGTGGGAGCTTAGGAGGAGCTGACAGAAGTGTTTTTCTCACTGTAGATTTCAGGGGAATTTCAACTCACATCTTTCTGACTCACTGGAAGTTTAATTATGTATTAAGATGTTATGACAAGAAACCTAAATATCCAAATTTCTTCTGTCATAGCTGTGAGTTGAAAGGTTAAAGACCCTCACATTCTCCCAATCAGCCAATAAACAGAATCACAATAGAAATCTTTAAAAAAAAATTCAAGCATTTTGCACAGTATATAATACCAAAGTTGATCCCCCAACTTTGCAAAGATAGATTCGAGCACTATGGTTACAGCATAGTATCATATTTGATAGTAAGTATGAAGGAAAAACTTACTTCCTGCATTATCTATCAGATGCACAAATACTTCAAAACAGATTTATATACCAGGAAGAGAGAGGGAATATTCCCTGAGCCAGTCTTATTTGTTAGGCATTAAAATAAGTGCTTTGTGTGTGTTATTCATCTTAATCCCACATTATTTCCACATAAAGGTACATATCCCAGATAAGCCTTTTATTAGGTATTATATTTAGTCCCCAAATTTACTTGTAAATTGAAGGTACCTGCCTCTTAGAATCGGGGTGAGAAAAGCTCTTGGACCCAGGTTGGGTCTGGGACAAAGTGTGATCATGAAATATATAAAATTTATTATAAAGGCACATTGCCATTAGTCCCCTTCAAAATATTTTACTTCATCTTGGACACAGCCCATCATTCTGATACTTTCTGAAGCACTTTGGGAAGTCCTCTCATGTGAGTGTCTTTAGTTGTGCGGTTGTGGCTGTCTTGATGTCATGAATTGATTTAAAAAGTTTATCTTCCATGGTCATGAGAAATCCCATGGTGTCAGATCTGGTGACTAAATAGATGAGTACCCACAATCATGTTTTAATTTGACTGAAATTATTGTAAACATTTCAATCAATGGACAATATCATGGTAGCCACAAAAAGACACTCACAAAAGAGGATTCCTGGAACTGCTTCAGAAAGTGGCAGGAATGATGGGAAGAGTGTTTGCAGAGTGGGGTTGGAGGAGGGGCATTTTGAGGGGAGTTAATGGCAATAGGTCTTTTAATGTGGTAATTTAAAAGAATTATTTAAACATTCACCCTACAGAGTGGTCAGAATTCTTCTATGGTAGCTAGCTAAGGAACAATTAAGTCTTCTTGTTTCCCCTTCTTTTGTTTGTAAACACTACTTATTGACACATGGGTTGAGAGGGCTGCGTTATAGTCTGGGTCTAGATTGTCCTTGCTTGTTAGACCCAGCCCAGAAGGCCTAGCTGTCAACCCAGTCTATTTTCATCAGACTAGCTTTATGTTCATTTCCTGCACTGCCTTAGATGGCTGGCTCTACGTTTAAACCCTTAAGAGCTTATTACATACAGGGTAATGGGAGCTGGATACCAGTGGGCATCTTTTCTGGTCGTTTCTAGTGACTTCACTGTGAGAAGAGAGATGCATACAAATGCCCTCTGCGTAGAAAGAAAAGTGAATTGCAAGACAGTGTGCCCAACACAATTTTCTTTGGTGTTATGAGGTATCTATCTAATCCACTTGTTTGTGCACACACAGAAAACTATTTCTGGGTGATGAATACACCTCACCATGTTTGCTTTTAATAAATGAGATTGGGGATAGTGAATAAAAAGGAGCTTTTTATTTTCTTCAACTGTATTGGTGCATTATTTTAGTTTTTTAAAAAAATCTGTTTAAAGAATAATTATCTAAAAATATAATAAAGAAAAATGTGAATTCAGTTTTGAGGGACCTGGGATTAGATATTTGAAACATTTTCTATGTAGGTAATAGAATAATTTAGTCTCTTATTAATATTTTCTAATCATAAAATAATCCTAACCCTTTAGATCATTGTGCACCAATGAAATATCTTCCTTTAGATTATTTGATATTTATATCAATATCTGAACTCATACAATTACATTTGGTGTAATCATTAGTATTATAGAACTAAGTCTTCCGCCAACTGAGACTGACTTATTAGTTTGATGGCAGTAACTTACAAACCAAAAGGTACACAGAGACAGGACAACGTAAATACTTATTTGAAGGTACTAAATTCAAAATAAAAATAGAACGTCTTTATATCCAGTAATTTTTACAAAACACATACTTTGTGTTCCTGATGCTGCTATCCATTTCTTTACCTATACAGCCTCATAGAGTTCCAAAAAACAAAATGACTCAATTATTAGGGATAAGTCATTAAGAAGAAATGACAGAAAACTGGTTAGTGGTAACCTGGAGATAATACAATCTGTTGTGTCCTCTTCGACAACCTCTAAGTTAACTGAGAATGTCCCTGTTCTTCTGTGTAGCTAAACAAAGCCTGTGTCTTGTGAGTAATAGAACTTATTTATACTTGATGTCCTCTGAAAAGTGCTGGCACTTCAGCAACTGAAGCAGAAAGTCTTCTCTAATTCTTCCAGACAAAATGACACATAATTATCAGATAGCGGCACTGTTAATATTTAAATACTGGCATAAACCTATGTGCTTGTGTCTGACACACGTTGAAATCCACTGGGGGAAATGAGTTTGTGTCCATATCTTGACCAGCTTTTTGGTGCATAGAGGACCTTTGTAAATATCCAGGTTCCAAGACCTGCAGGGCCGGGTCATTTTCTGAGGCTGCAAGACAAGAGTGCAGCTATGCATGGCTTTGCTCATTGCCAGCAGCTGGGCCTGCGTTACTTGCTTGTCATTCTGTGTATTTGCCTTTGCATTTCGGGTGAGTCACTGCCATACTTGTCACCAAGGCTTTCTGAGGTGAAACTGTGGATATGCTTTTCTGCCACCCCAGAAACTCCTGCTGGGTGAGTATACTTTTAATTATGCTGGTTTTTGGTTTTTTGTTTAAATTTTGCAGATACCTGGATATATTGACCTTAAGTCAAAATGTAAACTATAGCTGTCTTTTCATAAAGCCTGACTTACAGGAAAGTCTGAAAAATAGTTGACAAATGAACATGTGACCTTCACGTCAACTTTCATTCACTACCTAACACACACACAAACACACACACACACACACACACACACACGCACACCCCAGCACTGGCCCTGGTTCATGCTCTTGATTGAGTCTGGTATGTGCGATTGATCTAGGTTCTGCTTCTCTCCAAGCCTCTCTTTCCTTCTCTGCAGGAGGAGGGTGCAGGTCTGGGAGAGGCATGGTCCCTGC
Organism: Hydrochoerus hydrochaeris; assembly: GCA_004027455.1. NCBI lineage: Eukaryota > Metazoa > Chordata > Mammalia > Rodentia > Hydrochaeridae > Hydrochoerus > Hydrochoerus hydrochaeris. Next base: position 26,802 of record PVLA01008989.1, read on the forward strand.
CACTACCCCTCAGGTGCCCTTGAAGACATCACTAGTGGAATACCGAACTCTTTCCTTAGAGTCTTGAAGTGGCTACGGCATCTCGGATACAACATCCCTGGTGAACATCCTGGGTGCTGTAGGTGACACAATATCAAAATCTCACACTCCTGGATGATAAAAGGGCTGATGCTCTCAAAACTTCTCCCTCACGACCTAGATTTGCCCTGTTGTCCTGGTGCAATCTGCAGAGAAGCAGCATTCAGAGGCTTTAAGTGAGCTTGACAATATTTTTATGAGACTGACCTGGAAATCATGGATTTAAAGGCTTGCCTTACTATTTTATTCCAAAGATGAGAGATGATATTTGGGAAATGTTTTATTTATTTTGTTAGCAAATATTGTAACATTTGTCAGGTGTCTTCTGAGCATGTTTCAAATATTGATTCAGTTAATCATCAGGATAGCCCTGTCTTATGGGTACTGTTAACACCCTCATCTTACAGGTGATGCACCCAAAATGCAGGGTGTTTAAGCAACCTGCCCCCGGTCCACAGCTGGTCAAGGGTGGAATCCAGTTAAACCCATCATTCCACTCTTGGATGAAGTTCTGGACCGCTACCCTCCTGTCCCCCTCTGTGTTGTAAAAACTCAGTAAGACTTGACCTGCTGGGGTCCATCCTGGTCAAGACAATAGATAACTTTCTACCAAAACCATGATAGCTATAATAATAATATTGCTAAGATTAAATTCAGTAATACATGCAGAGAACATAGTTCAGTGGTAGAGTACTTACTTGTCGAGCATGTACAAGGTCCTGGGTTTAATCCTCAGCACTACAAGTAAGCAGGCAAGCAAACAAGCAGGCAAAATCCATGTGGTTAAATGATGTTTACCTTTTCCCTAAGGAGAGGCTTGATGAGAGCTGATGCTTTTAGCTCTGTGTAGTGATACAGGAAGTTGAGGCATGAGGATCACCTAAGCCCAGCAATTCAAGACCAACCTGGACAATATGATAAGACCACGTCTCAGAAATGAGTGAGTAAGTAAACAGAAAAGGAAAGGAATCCACACAAAAGATCTGGTTGACTAAATAAGTGCTTAATCCAAGTGCCTGCTTCCCTTATACAGAAGATAACAAACATGAATCCAGGAGAAAATCACAGAGCATGATATTAGTATGAAAAAGATAAACTTTTATCAAAAGTATTGGTGGGTATCAAATAAGTGACTATAATTAATGACGTAGAGGGAGCAGGGTATGACAAGAAATCATAATTGCTTAGGGGAATTGGGCGGTGAGTTTGGGGTATACATTACTTTATGGTAATGCTCTCCAAAGCTACTGGTTTGCTGGACTTTCTGAGCTAGAATCTCTTTCCCTACTCACCTGTCATGGCTCCTCTGTCATGGAGACACAGATTTCTTCTTCTCTCTGACTTGACAGTTACCAAAGGTCTTATCACTTCAAAATACTATTTCATTCTTTCCTCCCTTGGAAGGTGGTACTGAGGTCTGAAGAGTTCGATGAATCTCACAACAACAGGAAGGTTTCTCCTGACTTCATTCCGGCCTTGCTCGCTCGGATGCCCCTGGAGGTTCCGCAGATCCTTCCGTGAAGGGCACTGTCTATTGACCAAATTCCTTCCCAAGTGGTTCTGAGCACAGGACATCTTAATAATGCCTGTTTCAGCCACAGTCAAAGAAGGACTGGTGGAGAAATCCTGAAGAAAGAGCAGAATTGTGAATGAGAGGAGAGAAAAGAAAAAAAATCAAGCTGGTTTACACAGGGGAGAGAAGTAGGAACCAGGCATGTGCTGATTCACAGAACAAAGAATTCCACACAACAACTTGATCTGAGGCTCACATAGTACCCCCATCACCATGGAGGGAGGGGTGAGCCTGGATTGCAACAGAACAGTCAAGGCTGAGCTGAACCAAAATGCACCAATGCCATTGCACTGGGGAGCAGAGGTCACTTTAGGGAGAGGACTTTTTAGGAGGACAGTGATTAGACATCAAGGTCCAATCCTAATCGGAAACATGAACTGAATTTACTCTGGGAGGTTGAGTTTCTGTGTAGGGAAGATGGTATATATACCAACAGCATAATCAAGATCAGAGGGTCTCTTTTTTTAAAAAAAAAAAAAACAACAACCATGTGTGATTGTGCGCATCAAAATCGCTTTTGCTGGTTATTTCTGTTTAAACCCTAATAAATATTGGAACTTTGTCCTGTTTCTGGAGTATCTTGCCACTGGAACAACCTCCAGCTTTTCTTCCTCCGAGGCTCAGTACAGAAAGAAGCTTTCTTCAGGGGCAGTTGCCACTTAATGACCTGGCCCAGGGCTGATGAAAGCATCTCTTCAGTTTCTCCCTCTCTTCTCTCTGCCTTTGAATCAAACATGCTAATGGCATCTACCTGAAAGACGGTCACTTCAGACCGCTTGTCCATCTTTTAGCTCCTGGACTCCCAGTGTTTCATCTTAATCTGTCCCGTAATGCAATCTGACTTTTGAATCTCACTGCAGTCCTTCCCAGGGGCCCTGGGGAGAACGTAGTAGCGAGACAATGGTGACGGAGTCCGTGATTCCCATGACCTTGTAGGTAGTGGCTTAAGTGACAGAGTTGCACTGTCCACATTTGAGCGGATTTGTGATCCACCCTTTACCCCAGGGATTCTTCAACCACACCCAAGGGCGTTTTTTTCACTATATCATTCTGTACCATGAATCATTTCCCTAAACTCACGAACCTTCCAATATTCCAGCAGAGACATCTAGACCAGATCAAGACTTTTCGTGTTTTGTATTAAGTCACGGGAGTTGGAAGAGAACTTACTGTTTTTCCCTTCTGTCTCACAACTCTGGCTTGTGAAGCCACACTTCCTGGATTTCCCTTGCTCTCACCACCATTTCCTTTATTTTATTTTATTTATTTTCCCCCTTAGAGACTGACCACATCCATTGCTGTTGGAAGGTGGTGAAGATCCTCCCTGCGCGCCCTCCCTGCCATCACGTTGTCCGTCAATGGCCAGTTGTTCCTGCCCAGTGTGTGTGCCATGGGGACTCCCTGCAATTACCCTTTCTGCAGCCTCTGCCCCCAGCGCTGTGGCTTCTAGGGTTACTGAAGGCTTCACAACAAACCTGACTTTGTTCCTTACGCATCTTCTCTCAGTGCCACCTCATTAAAGTATAGTGCAGTGAAAGCCACCAGATGGTCTTTCCACTTGGAGCCTGCTCAGAAACGGCCCAACTTTTCTTGTTGAATGGATTAAATATTCCAAAAATAATTTAGAAGAGAAACATCATGTGTTATCACCTATATTTTCAAGAATGTGTGCTAAACAGGGACCACTGATCTTTTTCGGTACTGTTGCAATAATGAGACAAGCGCAATGTCAGTCAGTCTTAAGGACAAATTACAATGGGAAATTTAAGATCCAGGTATGAAAATAAGCAAGGGGTAGGCTCTGAAGATCCAGAGCAACAGAGACTCCAAATGTTGAATCCCTTATGGGATCTCTGGAACTGAAACTTTCTGAGAAATGTTTAGTAAAATAGTCTCTATCTAAAGAAATAAAATATTGGTTAATGTAAAAATGATTATGTTGCTCAGGACTTCAAATAAAGCAAAGAGCATCACCGAAGATAAAAGTGGCTCCATGCTGCCCCGCAGGGCTTTCCCCCAGCTCGGGTTGTTCTCTGAAAACCCGTCCTGCTGCTGAGGCAGAGAGAGGAGGGGGCTGGAGCTTCCCAGTTTGGGACAGAGTCCACTGTCAGTCACTGGTGGGCAGTGGATGCTTCCACTGTTGCTCTGTCACATTCTTGCCTCCCTACAAAAGGAAGTGTCTTTAAAAAAAAAAGAAAAAGTTTAAAATGCATTTAAGCCGTTCAAGCGCCTGCCTGGTGAACATGAGGTTGTGAGTTCGATCCCCTGTACCAAAAAAAAAAAAAAAAATAATAATAATAAAATAAAATATTTTTAAGGCAAAAAGGAAAGAGAAGGCATTAAGGAACAGAATATCTTTATCCTGTATATATATTAATACATTTATTACTCAATTTATTTACCTTGATTTTTTTCTTTTCTCTCTTTCTTTCCCTCTCTTTCTCTCTTTCTCTCTTTCTCTCTTTCTTTCTTACTTTCTTTCTTTCTTTCTTTCTTTCTTTCGTTCTTTCGACTGATTTTTCTGGGAAGGTTACACAATGAAGTGGCTAACTATAAAGATTTGGATTTCAACTCCTTGGGTCCAGATTTAGCTCTGCTGCTTTATCATCTATGAATTTGGGTAGCAAAGCCAAAACCTGTTCCCTAAGCATCCATGCTGCAGCCGCCTCCTCCATAAAATGAGATTGAGGATTCCTTAAGATAGTTCATATCGAGGGGTTTAGACAATGCTTGGGATGCTCACTAAATACTGGGATTATTATTCATGTATATGAGAAAGAGTTTCAAAAATAGCAATAATATATCTGCTCCAAAGAAATCTTGAATGTATGGTTATAAAATGTGAGGACAATTTACATGGACTGAAGCCTCCTGGAAAAAGTTGATATGAAATGTGAAAAAGTTTAAAAAGTTTAAAACCTAAGGAAAGGAATTGGAATTTGCTAATCTGAATGTTTTGTAAATATATTTTGGACGAATGACTGACTAGACTAGAATCTGGCGTGAGTTACTTCTACTCACCTGAACCTTCAAGGAGGCGCGGATGACTCCCCGGCTTTGAATCATGAGTGACAGAGGAGCAGTCTCCCATACTTACATCTCTTAACCCTCACAGTATCCTTGCGACCCACCTCGTTCTTATTTTATAGATTCAGAAATTGATAGACAAAAAGTAAAGCATAGTTCATACCAACCTTACCACACTCATTCAGAGTCCCAAGTGTCCCTCTCTTGATTGTGAAAAACATGTTTTTGGGTCAGTACATAGATTTACCCTGGGGATCTTCAGATGGATAGATAAATACACAAAACAAATAATGCAGGCACGAGGTGCCAGTGTATTCTCACATTGCTATGCCTAAGTAGAGTTTAGAGACAAGTCGCTGTCTATCTACTCTACAGTGGGAGCTCCAGGTATCAGCACACTAGTTGATATGCAGTCCCTGCTCTGCCCATGAGAGTATGAGTCTTTTTCTTCTGGAGACAGTGGAAGTCCTGGTTTTCTGGGACCACCCACATGCTAAAGGTGGCAATGGTCAAAAGATCACTATCAGGCATTAAGCCTAAGCACTAATAAATTGGAGTCTGATGTTTTTTCTAAAAAAATTCATTTGAGCTGAAAGGATTTATTTGGGCAATGCTTTTGTTCCACCTTTTTTTTTTTTTAATGGAGACATGTTTGCCCCACGGTGTAGAAATTCAAATATACCTTCGAAATACTATTCCCATGAACTCACAGGACCAAATTCCACCCTACATATTAAATATTTACATTTTAGACACTTTTAATACTTTACTTACATTGGGAACTCACGAGTAATCACAAATTCGACAGCAAAGAGGAAGGTATATGAAATCTCAGGGTTCCTCGGAACAAATCCTCACAGGCTCCTAAGAGAGGTCAACCTGTACCAAATTAAGAGAAAATATTTTGGAATCAGACAGGCCTGTTCGGAGCAGAGCTGTTGATGGTACTTAATCTTTCTGAAGTCCAGTGACTCTGTCTCTAAAGTCAAATAGTAATGGATGGCCGTGAGGGCTGGATGAGGTCATTTGCCAGACACACGGCCCTCGTGCATTTACCTGCTCTTCGTGGTTCTTGGGCTCCACAAATCTCATTTTCAAAAGATGGTGTTTGGCATCTACCATTTCCCCAATCATTAGATGAAGTTTCCCTTAGAGAAAGGACACCAGGATAATTATTTTTCCTCTCTCTCTCCTGTCGGTTCACTACTGTACATGCTTTGCCTCACTGTTCTGTACCCAGAGGTGGATGCGCCATCTGGAACTTTTGATGATGTCCATGGTGAGGCTGGCTTTCTGCTGCCCACCACTTAATGATTAGGAGATGTGAGTACAGAGAACTGCTGCACCATCATTCTGGATCCAGGTGAGAGGAACTTACCTGTGCATCTTCTGGTGAGATCCGTGGTGGGGCTGGCTTGCAGTGAACTCGCCTGTGTGAGCCCAGGCCCCCCACCTCCGTGAGAGGAGGTGCAGGTAGAGGCTTCCTCCGTGTGTGGAGAGGGTTCTCCAGATCCCCCCAGGTGGCATGGATTTGTGGAGTTAGGGGGAGGGGTATGCTGAGATGTGAGGATAGTTATTTCTCCAACTTTGAAATGGCCACAGAACAGATAGGTAACAAAACTCTAAATCACAAACACTAATGAGGCTCCCTAGTTGGTGCCAGCTCTGTTCCTGTTACCACCCTGCACAGGCCCAGAAGAGAGTGGAGGATTATAGGTTTGGTGGAATCCTTGGGGCACATTCAAAGAGTTGGAGGTTTTGTTTGAAAGTCTGTTTGCAGACAGGAAAAATGGATTAAATTGCCTCTCCAACACAAAGAAATGCCAGGTCTCAGTAGAGGTAAGACACCAGAGACTTCAAGTGCTTCTAGAAGCGAAATAATGAAAAGAGCCCCAAATACTGGCCCATGCTTCCAGCCAAAGCTGTCCACCTAATGTTTAAGAGTATAGACGTTAATTGTGATAGAAAGGACCAAAGAAAGAAGGCATTCAATAAAATGTCTTTTCTTCTGGAAAGGAAGTGAGTTAAGGACCCAGGTGTATAGTACATATTCCTTTTTACAAACCACGACAGAAAGTTATTTCTTTTGTTATAATTTCCATTGCTACTGCTTCTGAGAAAGCTCGTATTCTTTATATGTATAACTTCTACAAGGGGTATGAGTGGGCCACACAGAGTGTTTACACAACACCACTGGAGCCCAAAAACTAAATGGAGACTAAAGGTGTAATCTTCTTGAAACAGAGGAATAAAATGCATTTACTTGCATTTTTCAACTTTTTGCTCTTCTATTGGTATATGTGTGTTGTATATGATAATTACAATTGTCTTGGGGAACTGGCCCATACACATACTGTTTCATAATCCTTTTTCCTTCCCCGACTCCTTCCCAGTGCCCTCCGACTCCCTAGCCCAGATCCCCCTTCCGTATCCACACAATCTACCTCTGTTTCCTCTCAGCTCCCTTTTATTTTGCTCTTCAAGGGGTTTGTATTTTAAATGTCTGATACGAGAAACCAGGAGATATTTAACCTTCCGCATCTGGTGTGTTTTACCTAAGGATGTGACCTTTTTAATCTCTTAAATTGAAACGTTTCAAGTTTAAATCATTTTATTACTTTGGCGTATGTGGAAAGTACTACCTCATCTATCTAGAGGAAAATGAGAAAAAAAAGTTGCTTATGATGGTTGTAACAAGATCATCATAATAAAAAAAACAACAACATGAGTTTGGTAAGATCTTGTGGATTATCCACACTTCCGGGCATGAACATCGCAGTTGATGCTACCTATGGAAATATCGTGGGAAAGATTAAATATAGGGGCACCATTTTTTTCCTTAAATGGCCCAAATGATCATGAAACCTGCAGAAAGAGATGCTTTCCGAGGCTCAACTAATATTTTCAAAACTTAAGTGAGCAGACATGACATTTGTTACATGCGTGTTTTCACGTTCGCCTTGCTCTGTGTATGTTTGTGGATGAGTAACGGTGCTTCAGCCTCTCTAGTATTTACTACGGCAGGGGCTCTGGCTCTGGCAGGGGACAAGACCGTGGCACGGCCACTGCCCTCGCGACAGTGCTGTCCCTGATGCTGAGCAAGGGATTGTGCATGTCCTACGGCGGCATCAGCTGCAGAGAGGGTGCGTGGTTTGGGAGTTTGGGTGACACAGGAGGGACGGTGAGCGGGGGCTCGCGTTCTTCAGCTGAGCTCCGAAGGAACACTGGGAATTCTTTCTCCACTGCATTCCTTCTTATAAAAGCATACCGTGTTTATTTTTCGCCAAATTTGTACATCTTATGTTTAAAAACATTTTCAGTTGTATAAGGATTGAGCAGAAAGTAGGGTTCTCCTAAGGTTCCCTCCCGCTGTCACCCTGTTTCTCCTGTGATTAGCATCGCACATTAGTGTGCACCTTTGTTACAACTGGTGGCCGGGATTGATCCATTGTAGTTCACCAGAGTTGATGGTTTTCAGGAAAGCCTTGTCTCGTACACTTCGGTGAGGTTCAGTAAACGCAGAACATCATCACGCTACTGCCTCGTACAGTAGCTTCGCCGTCCAGACCCGCTGTGCGCGGCCACTCGTCCCTCACTCCCTCCCCTGAACTTCAGGCCACAACTGATTTTTTCTCAGTCTCCATCAGTTGCCTTTTCTGGGATGTCATACAGTTGGAACCATGCTGGTTTCCTTCAGTGAGTAACACGCCTTTTAAGGTCCCTCCGTGTCTTTCCACACTTTGATAGCCACTCTCGGTTTTCCACAGATAGAAAACAGGTATCACCCAGAATTTCTGAGATAGCCTCTAAGAACAATGGGATGTTTTTCCCCTGGATGACAGAGAGCTACCGCAGATGCCACACTGCACCGCCATGCCACCTACACTGTTTGGAAATCTTTTCTGTTAAGAACTTACCAAAATATTGCATTATAAACACCCATCTGTAAAATTACTTGGAATGACTACAAATTATTCCATTTTTGGATTATGATTAGTTTAACTAAGCCTCCCTTTGGGTTGCTGTGAGCTGGTTTCCTCTGTATACAACGCTTCTTGCCAAGTGTCATTTCCATATCGCTAGGGAAAATGGACTAGAAATGTAACTCTGTCACACAGTCAATAATATTTTCAGGCTTTTGCTGGAAATGACCAGGCTCTGGGCGGGCAGGGTCTATGGCCATCTCCACTTACCCCTGCTCCACTTACCTGATTTACCTGTACCTCATCAAAACAGGGCTATGTCCTTTAGAATAATATTTAAATTAGAAGAATATTTGGTCTTGGGCGTAGTGAGTCCCTAAAAGGGGAGAGGAGAGGAGAAGGCACTGTGGAAACTGAGTATGCACAGTCCTATGCAGGGAATCGGAAACTTCAGAGAAACTGAAGTGGAGGCAAAGCAGCGTAACCTCAGGTGGAAAAAGTGGGTTACAAATTGCAGAGGTCCCCGAGTGCCCTGTTAGAGAGTCACAGATCTTTGAAAGACTGAAGAAACCCAAAGATGCTGGAGGCGTAGTCACCCGGACAGAGCCACATTGCTGACTACTTGGTGACAGGGGAGGTGAACAGGGATGGTCACCCTCATGCTGGGTGAGAACCCTGGGCACCTGCCCAGGCAGAGGAGGACAGTGGCTGTTTTAAAGAGGCCACAGGAGATTGTGGAAGGAAGGATGAAATGGGGAGTAGGCACAGGGGTGTTCCAGGTGCCTTTGGGTCCTGTGCACCTCGGTTCCCAGCCTCTCTCTCTCTCTCTCTCTCTCTCTCTCTCTCTCTCTCTCTCTCTCAGACCCTTCTGCATCCCTAGAGAGCAGAAATTCCCAGCTCAGAGATCCCAGCTTTAACCTGGGGAATGAAAGGACTCAAACAGAAAAAGAATTTACTTTCCATACTTGAATTTTAGATGATCTGACAAAGTAGGAAGAGCATCTTTAGATAGAGGATTTTAGGGATGTTTGAAATATGTAATTTTTTTAAAGACAGCTGAGGACCCTTCTCTGCTCATAACTGCACTAAGAAATTGTTCTGGGCTTGTGTTTATTTGCACAAGAAGCCATACAAAGGTGTAAAATGGGAATTATATTTAGTTGTACAGTTAACAAAACTGATTCAATGGAAAAGAATACAATTACAGTTGGGTGTGCTGGCACACACCTATAAATCCCAGCACTCAGGAGGCAGAGGCAGGAGGATTGCCATTGAGTTTGAGATCAGCCTGGGCTATGTAGTGAGTTCAAGGCCAGCCTAAAACACATAGTGAAACCCTGTCTCAAAGAAACAAAACAAAGCAAAAAGTACAATTACATGACACTGAAGTTATGGCCAAACTCCCACACTTGAAATCCCAGTGTGTTCTTAAGGGCTTTTGGGATTGTTTACAGAATTGTGAACAGAAGATGGGAGGAGTTAGCGCAGTGGAAGAGGCCGAGGGAATGATGGCTTTGGAAGAAGCTAGTATGTTGTTTACACTTGCAAGTCCAGGCAGATCTGCAGTGCTGGAAAGGAACCCCGGAGACACACTCACCTTGCCTAGCCATATGGGGATTTATCTGCACATTCATAGCTGTTAAGATTGTGAGAATTCCTAAAAATTCCTCAGAACCAAATTTGGGGTTGTGTTAGATGGCTTCCATCGGTGAAAAAAAAAATCATACTGTGAGCATTTTGTCTATACTACAGCTCTGAATTTACACGTCTATTTAGCTTTGGGCCCATTAAAATGTCCCGGTCTTTTGGTCAGGTTGTTTTGTATTCCCTCACTAACATGTGTATGTCTCTCCACGTGACTCCTTCTGTCTCTTTCTGTCTTCTGTTATATAAGATCTTACTGCTGTCTTCACCCTCATCACACTTCGACAGTTAAAAAAAAAAGATTATATTTCAGGTGTTGGAGATGAAGGAGGTTGCGTGAGTTTAACCTTCCTTGGTATCCTTGGGAGCTTTCTGTATTTAATACTTGTTTTATCTGAAGCCTGTGGAGGTCCTAAACTATTAGAAGACACACTTTCTGAGAACTACCTTTCTAGTAGCCTGAAGATATATCATTGATGTTGAGCAACAAAGTTATTCTCTGTAATCCTCTTGATGTTGTAAATGAAAAAAGAAGACAGAGCCAGCTTCATCTGAACTTTGGGCAAACCATTCGCTCAAAAGGATCATCAAAGGACCCGGCCCTGCCAAAATAATATTTAAAAAAAAAAATCCGGCAGAAAGAGAAAACATTGAGAAGCACGCACAAAAATGAAATTGGTGCAAATGAACGCCATTGTGACGGGGGAGCCATACAAAACAAACTCCAGCCATAGCCCCGAAAGGAGAGCCACACAGGACAGACATTGAAGTGGTAGCCTCGCGGTGGCCATCTTTTAACAGCTTTCTTTCTTCAATGCTTTAACCTAAAAAAGAAAGGGAGGAAAAAAAAGGAAAAGAGAAAGAAAAAAAGAAAAAGAAAAGAAAAAAAAAGCCCTACCCATTGTTATGCCTCTATTCATCCTTCATTCAAAGTCTGTCACTACGCATTAATTACCACTTTCTTCAATGCACGGGGGCTCCCAAACACGTCTTGTTTTCAAAAAGGCACACTTCCATGCCTCTGCTATTTATATGCAGAGTCTGCTGAAATTTTCATCCTAATACTTGGAGGTTCCCCCCCCATCTTTGCATACTGTAATTGTTCATAAGAAAAAAAAGACAAAAGAATGATTTCATGCTTCTGGGACAGTTGTTTGCATCTCTTTCATTTTTCTTTCCAGCTGTGAGTGGCAGCAGAGGGTTCTTTAGCAGGTGTCCTGCCTGCCCTATGGTAATTTTTAACTTTTCTTCACTTTCTTTCATGTCTGTCACATTTAGAAAGACATTTTTACCCCTGTCGCCTGGCGCTGCCCCCCACTTCTTAAATCGATCTAATATCTTGATTTCTCCTTGATATGCTACTCTCGCTGGGAACCGTTTCAGAAGAAGGAAAGGGATTGAGTGGAAGGTTCAAAAGCCGCATCTAGACATTTTAACTATGTAATCATTTGATCTCTGATGCTCGATACTTTATTCCTATGAGTCAATCACTCTGAAATTTGTGAAAATGTGGTTGTAGGAAATTAGTGCAGAGTGGCCCTACACCACCGTTAGCTTTGCTCTGCTAAACCGATATGAAGACCAGGAGGACATTGAAGAGGTTGATTCAACAGCTCAGTTTTAATCGTTGAAACTTAATTAGGAAACCTTTATAACTCAATTCCAGTACCCATGCAAATTTGTGCCATTCTAGCTTATTCTTGGCTAACCAATAAATATTAATGATATTTCCAGGAAACAAAAGAGAATTAAATGAATTGTGCTGTACCTACAGGATTGTATACATTTCTAACAATGCAACTGGGTTGGGCGAGTTGTTCAAATAGCTGGATACCACATCAGGATCACAGAATGCTGGATATGGAAGGAGAGTTTTTCAGCTTATTTTTTTTTTCATATTTGAGGAAACTGAGTCTCATAAAGACAGTGACATGTTCAGAATCACCTAAGACTAATGACAGATGTGGTCCTCTTAGGCAAATCATGCCATATTTGCCATGCTATACCTACTCTTATAAAAGTTTTGCAGTCTTTTGAGGCCCTTTCTGCTGTATGGGCATATTAAATAGCGTCTCACTCATCCCTGGCACCATGACAAGGTACAGCCAACCTTCCAGATCTTTACCTATGATACCTGAAATAGAGTAGATGTTTTAAAAATGATTGCTGCTATTATTGCTTTTGTTATAGTTGTTTACTGGTGTGCCCTGTTCTTCCAGCAGTATTTGCAACAAAGGCCAGCATTTTCCTTTATGTCTGTGCACAGGGTCTATTTTAAAAATTATCACAGCACACACATATGCAGGTAACCAATCACCTGGAGGAAGTTGATAACATCAATTTTACTACCATAAACAGGGTCTCTAGCAGGTGGAGCAAATTTTAAAATATAACTTGTAATAATAGGGACTCAGGGTTGCAAGAGATTACATAGATTATCTAAATGCATCCTCCCATGGAAAAGTCTCTACATACCTTTACATCAGAGTTCATACATCAAATAGCACAATGCGTTCCACAATAGGCCTAATAATAATTAGAAAGAAAGTGAATTCTGTGAACAATGGTCACTGTTTATGGATCATTTGCTCTGTCAAACACTATACAAGGGGTGATTTATATCACTATTTCTAATGCTTATATGCATCTTGGAAGTTAATATTTGTATAAACTCCACTTTAGTATATAATACAACAGGCCCTAAGGGGTGTCTCATGCATATGGAAAAGCCAGGAAGAGGCAGAACCAGGGTTCTGACTCAGGCCTGCATAGCATTAGAGCTCTGATTCATTCCTTTTCAGATTTGGACCCAAATTCTTTAATCAAGAGGTAATGGTTCCAGAATTTGAAAGAAAATTGTTTTATTCCTCTCTCTCCCTCACTCCACCCCATACTCTGTGTTGAAAATCACAACCAGGACCTCATATATGCTAGGCAAGTGCTCTTCCACTTGGCTACTTTCATCCTTTGTAATTTTATTTTGAAATAGGATCTCCCTAAATTGCCTACTTCCCAGGCTGTCCTCAAACTTGTGATCCTTCTGCCTCCGCTGCCCAAGTAGCCGGGGTTGCAGGCTTACACCACCACACCTGGCTTCTCCTTTCTTTTATGAATTATTTTTCACATTCTATATTATTCATCAAAAGGCATTCCTACCCTCTAAATTAGTATCCCATACTTTCAACTTGGACAGTGGCTAGTTTAAGTTTTGGGACTTTGAGCTTTAATTTAAAAATGAAATAAACTTCTTAACACTGATGAAATATCACTCGGTGCAGGGTGGTATTTGAGGTGAGTTTAGTTTGATCACACAGACATTGTGAAAGAACCAGCACTAGTTGAATGTATGCATTGAGGTCCAGTTGCAGCAGGTTTAGCCAGTTCTCAGACTCTGAGCTTCAGTCTGCCCACTGGTCAGAGGGCACCACGAGGCCTACCTCTCCCACCAACAAAGGGGGAGATGAGGGAGTGTGAGCCTTCATAGAAGCAGTTTCTAACCCCCAATGCATGCTACAAAAAACTACAGTTACAGTCACTTGTGTAAAAAAGTCTCTGTGGTATAAGAGGGGAAAAAAAAGAGTAGAAAAAACCCTACATTTTAGAATCATAAATACATGAATTGGAGCCAAAATAACACTACCCACTTTTGATTTCTTAAAAAAAAAATCTAAAAGTATTTTTTATCTTCTTTTATTTTTGAAGATAATCTTTAGCTATTATTTTTTTTCCTGGTGCTATGGGTTCAACCCAGGATTTTACTCAGACTACATAAGCACTGTACCATTGAGCTGCATCCCAAGCCTTTTGAAACTTTAATTAGTAAAAATGAGAGGGAAAAAAAAATCACCCAGAGCAGATTTGAGTCTGAGATATAATCCCAATCTTTGGTTTCTAGACATTTAAGATATCATTTATGCAGATTACAGGAGACAGCCAATAAAATACAAAGGATCCTAGACTCTTAGGTAGGGACAAGGACTCTGAGAGATTATGCAGCCCGAGGCCCCAGTGATGCGTACAGAACAGATGCAGAGAGAAAGGGACTGCCCAAGCTCACCTCGCCCATGGACTTGGCGCAGGGGCCCGGGGGCTGCTCCTTCCCAGTTCAGACTCGGGGGATCTTGCTGCTTCACTGCAGCGCTCTGTCCCTAGCTGTCAAGGGCACCTGGAGGGCCCACCTTTACTTTGTTACAATCGTAAACTCCCAGTAAAAATGTTGTCTTCAATTTCATACATGCTTTAGGGTATCAGACTGTCTTTGAAGCTCACAGGCAGCATCAACAGGAATAAGGACAAGACTGTGTGTGTGTGTGTGTGTGTGTGTGTGTACTTGCACGTGCACGAGGGCTGGAAGAACAATATATGAAATGCTCTCTAAGGAAAACTGGAAGTGAAAAGGTCCCCCTCCCCATCACCCAGGACTTTATTTAGCACCATCTCAAGCTACAGATTTATCTTCTTATGAAACAATACAATGATTACTTATCATAAAAAGCCAATAGTGCGCACAGTGCCTGGCCCCTCCCCCTTTCAGAGCCCAGTGATTTCCATGGGGGATTTCTTTTCATAACCACCTTCCCAAACCCACAACTGCATTCCCTAATTGTTACCACTGCTCAGGCATGGCACTGTTTACCATTTATGTAGTTTTTATAACCTCAAATCTTGTGGTTTAAGTATCACCAAAGATAAATTATGTAAAGTATGATTATGTAAAGTCGGGATTGCTAAAAAAAAACTCACCCTTTTTCAGAAAGGCATTGAAGGAGTCAAAAGGCCCTATCAATACAACATCGGCAGCCACAAAATGTGACAACAAAGTAAACACAGACACTGTGGCATTAAATATTGGTGTGTGTTAGTTTTTAATGCACATACTGTGTTACACTCAAAATTGCCATTTCTCTACATTTTTAATTTCAGCATTTTTTTAAACTTTTCTTTTTATTTCAGCATTTGCCAGCTTTATATGAGAAACTTGCATGGTGTTCTGTTGCCAGGAAATTCTGTTTTCCTTGAGTACAGCAAATCAACATTATTGCCTGGAACACTCCTCTCTGACAGATACTTGTGTGGACATTTATTGGTGATTTATGATGGTCCTCTTAGGTTATTAGACAGGGAAAGGAGTCCTCTGTCAAACATTGTTTAGTTTCTAGAATGTTTTTTTTTATGTCCTCTCCATTTTTTATTCATCAAAATTATTAAGCTCTTAAGGGAAGTACAACCATTAATGTCAGTCTTCTGTAAAATATTAGTTTCTAACATTGTTTTCCAGATAACTCAGTAACACTAAATAAGGCAATTTTCCCTGCTGTACTGAAATTTACAAAGTGCTAGTAAAATGCACTCTTATTGAAATTTATTAAACCACAGAACAAAAATGATCCCCAAAGATACAGTGAAATTCAACCTCAACTCCCTGTAAATGACATCTGGGCACAATGCAGTGGTAGGTTCTGGAAGCAGTAGCTTTAATGTCACCCTACCTGGGTCCTCCACCCTTCCTGACTCTGGTGGCAGAAGAACAAACACTGCCCCACTCTTTGTCTGTTATCCTAAGTGGGTAACAGGAAGTGAGCAGTCAAATAAGGGAGATTCACTAGGAAGGACTGATAATTTTCTTTATATTAAAGCCTCTCAAAACAGACAGTGTTATTGGTGGTTCTGAATTCTCTAATGTGGATTGTTGCTTCCCATGTTTTACCACGTGGATTTTTCTCCATGTCACATGATTAAAACTGTTAAGTGGTAATAAGAAAAGCATTAGAAAAAATCCCTGTGGGCATATTTTTAGAATAAGAAGTTATGTATAGTACCTTCCAGATAGTTAACAATGGGCAAGTCTCAGAACCACCGAAGCTTAAAACGAGGCCTCCATAGCAGTTACCACTTACTGAACATCTGTACCTGTGTTCTTCGGGGCTCCGCACAATTCAGACTGTTAGCTGTCAAGCTGAGTGTTCTTAAATCCATCTTACAGATTCAAAAACATTAAATATAATGGCAAAACCAGCCCTTACATCCACACCTACTTTCTTATATAAATATACATGGAAACAATATAAAACATTAAATTATATAGTGTGTCTGAAGGAATATGGATAGTTAGCAAAAATAACCTAATTTTGAGTATGTGATTTTTTAAACTGGTCTCTGAAAGCAGAAGTAATTTTTTACTTCCATTTATATGTGAGCACCTGGTACCTAAGAAAGAGAAAAAGGTTGAAATCACTGATTCTCGTGACAGCCATGTCATGAATGCTGAACTGGTAGTAAATACGATTCAGGAACATGCTATGCTGCTCCTGGTGGTATTGCTAAAAATTCAAAGATAAGTAGAATGCTGAGGAATAAATTAAATATTGTTTAATTCTCAGGGTTCAAGAGGCTCAAAGGACAGGCCAGAGTGCCCCATTATTATCGAGTGTTAGTGTCCCTTTCAGCCACACATTGCAAGACATCAAACTCCTGGGTTCTCAGCAGGCCGAAGTCATATTATTGGATCACACTTGGGACAGTCGATTAGTAAGCTGCTGAATTTAAGCAAATCTTCTTTCTATTTTAGCACTTTGGGTGGCTTGGCTGCATCTTGAAGGCTACAGCTTCTTCCCTGAAAAGTAAGATTGTGCTAACACCTGTGGCAACTCCCCTTTTAAGGGGAGGGGACAAAGGTGGCTGACGTGACCTTTTAACCTCTCAGGCACTCCCATACCTGGGGCATTTTACTCAGAAATGTGCAGGTCTGCTGCTTGTTTGCACTCTCCGCTGTTATTCTGCTGTTTATTTTGCCCACACTGCTGTATTTGTGCTGAACACAGCTAAAACTCTGCTGTGATCGTGGCCTCTTGTCTGCCGTGTAAACAGCATCTGGGAGGAGAGGCCTCAAGAGTGTGACCCAGGGTACACACGTGAAGTGAGTGTTTTTGCTATAATTATTCAATAGCCCTTGATTTAGCAAAATGCATCGCTAAGGTGCGCATGCCTGCTGTTTTACCAGCTCTGTTTTCCTGCTTCCTTTCTCATTGACAGTGGCTGTGAATTCCCTGTGGTCAGGCTGAGGCTTTCTGACTGGAATGTGCTAGGGAAGGGAATTTTGTATCAAATGGTTTGCCCTAAATGACTCTTTGTAGTCCTGAGAGTTAGTGATTCCACTAGAGGGGCAGAGGAGCAAATATTTATGTACTAATATAATTCTAAAACATATTGGACAACAAAATAGCATGAGACAGAACCACGAAATTTGTGCTAAACACAGTTAATTAGCAGTGTTAATTAGCACCGTAGACAGTTTCTGCTGTGAACTTGGGTTTCTATGTCCTTCAAAAGGCTCCCGTGGACTCCTCTCAGCACGGTCAGATTTCAGGAAAAGGCTGAGTGGAGCTTCACCTCTATTTACTTGCTCAGTCATCTCTTAATGCTGGGCTTCTATTTATGATTTATCTTTTTGCTCATGTTTCATTATAACGCTCTACTACTATAACTTCAAGGGTCACTTGAAAACAAAATCCATTTCCTTGAAAGTTTTGTGCCGTTGGTAGACTTTACTCCCCAGGAACTCAATTTTTCCATTTGAAAAATGGAAGCGGAGTTGAGATCTGTCTCAGTGAAAATTAAAGCAGGGAAACCTGTTAAGGTTGGTGAAATCCAATTCTTCCCCTCATGTTGAATCTTGCACATTCTACGAGGCGAGGGAGAACAAGGTGGCTGACTTGGAAAATGTGCTATCTGACCTGCTTTTAGGGGGGAGGAGGGTTCCTAAAGCAACTCATCCCTCCTAGACTCAGTTTCCACATTTCTTAAGGCAAGGAGTGGAATAAGTTTGAAGGTCCTTCCTGATTCATTCAGGCTCGGAAGCTCTCCTGATTGAGAAAAATCACAACTCATCCATGCTCTGTTGCTGTCTTAATCTCAGAGTACGACCAGAGCTTGCTGGCTTCAGATGCTTTTCCGTGTTTTCTGCGAAGTGTGGTAGAAATAATACATGTGAGGCATGGACAGGCTGCCAACCCAGATGCGCAAACAGGAAGTGAGCAGGTAACAGCTCAGCCAAGCTTACACCTCCCCAGACCAGGCTCTGCTGTTGAAAAGGCAGGCTGGGATCTCCGCAGGTCTTCCGGGTTGGCTGACAGGCCCATCCTCCATGCCTGGGGCTGGCACCCTACACAGGGCCAGCAACACCGCAGCTCTTCTGCCTCAAAGGTGAGCAGGCTTTAAGAAAGGGGCGCCCATCACAGCCGATACCACGAGACAGCCACCGTGTTACGTGTTTTACAGGCACAGCACCAGCAGGAGTTCATAGTTACTGTTACTCTTCCTGAGCGCAGGAAGCAACTAAGATCCTTCTGTAAGCCAGTTTCCATGGCAAGACCATTTGGTTCCCAACCTCTTGTTCTTTCCAGTTCATCCCACTGCCCTCCGCCTGGTCACCATCATTAATATTGTCACCATCGTTATTATTTTTTAAAAAGAAACGTCCAGGGGTTGGGGGGATAAAAACATCCAGATAAGCATTTAAGATTTTGATTCCAAAATGGCGATGCAGCTTTCCTCTGTGCTAACCTGGTACTCGGTCACCTTTGTGGGCTGGTGGCAGCAGTCATTTGATCCCTTTCCCCCAGAAAGAGCCACTAGCCGTCTATTTTTAAATGAAATGAAACTAATTTCATCTTGAGAATTCTTTGGAACATTTCATGACATTCGTTGAGATAATTGGGGACAGCCTGGAGTGTCACAAAACCAAGGTTGGAAATCAGTGCTCTAAGCACCGAAGAAGCAAATTAATTTTTCTCTCTGGTTTTCTTCAGATAGTTTTGTGTGTGGAAACTCAACTTTCTAAGGCTTTCATTATGTGTTTTGACTTCTTCTCCTTATTACCCTTTCTTATCTGCCTTATTTATTGTGTATAGAGGACCACAGAGCTCATTAATGCACCCCTTAGCCTAATTAGATTTCTTCCAATGAAACAATACCCCTCGTCCCAGGAATGTGCAGGTTTTTCCCAGCCAGGAAGAAGGCTGTGACCTTCTGCACTGCTCTGCTGTCAGGCTGAGCACAGGTGACTCATGAAACACTTATCGAGGTAGAGGGAAAAACAGCTCAGCAAGACAGTGCCCTGTCTTAATAATAGGAAAAATGCATTTTCAAAGAGTTGTGCTAGGCTTCTTTTGAAGACTCTGCTCATGGTTTTCAAGGTATGTGACCTGACCTGATTGGATTCTGGAATAAGCAGAGTTTCAGCTGAGGGAAACTGCATGCTCTCATCCTGATGTGTTTATAGGTGAGGTCCAAACAATTCCCAGGGAAAATGACATAGAAAAGCCCCACTGCAGGATGGCCCATTTAAAAGATAAACCTCTGAAAATGTAATGACTATCATGTGATTCTGAAATCTAACATTCATCTGCTTACCCATCAATGACAATTTATTTTTTACTTACAATGTTCTCTATGGCTTCCTATTCTACCTGTCGTGTTTATTCAGTATCCATTCTCTCTGCTTTGCACTGACTAAGCACTCTGGCAAATATAATGCTTTTGCAATATACTTTCCCATTAATTTGCTCTACTTTTGTTCTTTAACTATTCTAAACTTCGGTTTCCTTGTCTGTTAAAATATGGGATTGAAGGGGTTCCGAACAAACCTTAACTTCATGGCATGCATACTAATATTAATGTAATATTTATCCAAGCTGGGAGACAACTGTAATATCTTTCAGCTCTTTATAAACAACTTGCCTTAATAGCTTTATTTTTATTAATTGGCAAAATCTAGCCAACTACTGGAGGCAAAAACTTTGCCAATAATTTAAGGGTCTAAGTGTCCCAGGATCCCACAAGGCAAATTTGATTTGTTGATTGTTTTAATTTAGTTTGCTTGTTATTTAAAGATTCTTGGCATCATGCTCACTGCTTAGAAGTAGCACATCTGTGACTTAGTATTTAATACTGCCATTGTCTTGGTTAACAGTCAGAACCAGACTGCAGCAGAGCTACTCTCTGTCCTTAGGATCCACTCCTGCTTTTCTGTTTAGTAATAAAAGACTATGTTTTAAGCAGGCAGTGGAGTGCTGGCCCGTGAGCCTCTCTGTGTGGAAGCCCAAGTGACGACAGCTATCGCCATACTGCCACTGTTGGGTCTCATTCTTAAGGGTGAACCCATTTGCTATGCACTTTCCTTCTGCTGCCTGGGAAGTGGTGACACCTGGGACAACTTTAGGAACAGGTATTGGGGATGCCAGAACTGCCCACCAACCATGAAACACAGTCCTCTGGATGTAGGAGTCGGAGAGAGGAAGACTCCTCTCTCACACAGGTCATTATTTATCACAGACATGTTAGTACAACACCTTAACCTAATATCCAAGACATCCTCAGTTCTGGACTCAAAAGAAAAAAATTCTAGGTGGGCAGAGGGTGTAACTCACTTGCCTAGCTTATGCGAGGCCCTGGGTTCAGTCCTCGGCATGATAGAAAAAATAGTTTTAGGAGATATAAAAATATAAAATATTTTTTAAAATAGCACATAAGGAGCAAGGTAAAGGATAATGGGTTATACTGCATTTGAAGTGTGTCCCACAGAAATGAAGTGGGTTGCCAGAAAAATATTAGGGATCCCTTTAAAGTCCTGGGGGGGGCACTTCCTGGGCCAGGTGAATCCTGAATGCAGTGAAGACCCATGGGCATCAGAGGGAAACACTGTGTCCACACAGGTCATTATGTTGTCATATTCATGTATGTGTATATTGAGCCAGGCACATTTGAGTTCAAATTGTAGCCTCTCCTGTGATTAGCGATGACATTGGGCAACCAAACCTTGGTTTCCATGTCTATAAAAAGGGAATAATAGTAGATGTTTCTTCCCAGAGTGGTTGTAAAAACAAAAGCAAATACAAGTTCAGGTGTGACTGATCTGTAACCCTGGAATAAGCCACTGTTATTATTATTACCGTCTTTCTTTGACCTGTATCTCAGCAGCATGGCTTCTACTGATTCCATGGCAGTCTTGGTGACATTTTACTATCGGAGTGGGCTGAATGAGCTGTGTCTGATGGCTTTTTCTGAAGAAGGCTCCATTAGGCCCGCAGTAAGCTCTGATTCGCCATTTGCAACTCGGGCAGATAGAAAGTAGTTCCTTGACTTCCCTGTCAATGCGGGTGCCGCACGAGAGTGAGTGTGCTTTCACAGGCATTTAGCAAGAGCCTTGGATTACTACATGGTTTACCGGCAACTTAGAAGGTGGTCAAGTTACCTGAGCAGGTCAACTTCTTGCAGTCTCATTTGCAAATATGGAGCCTTGGCCTCAGGGTCCCTCATTTACTTCTATGAGGAGGATTCTTGAATAATACTTACCTAGCACTGCCAATGCCTGCCTCAAAGGACCCTGATCATTCTGATGCACTTAACTTCTGCATATTATGGTGCTGTCACTTGGAGATGGAAGGATTGAAGATGTATGTCACACAATGCCTGAATACTCCATGCATTCGTTAGTTACTCTTGAAATATTTCGTGAAGCCTACAGAGGGCTACTGCAAGGTTTCTTCAGCATCAGAGCTGGATTTGTGTCACTGTCAGAAACTTCTGACTGGGACAGTCTCTTCAAGGATTGCAAATTGGGAGGACCAAGCTTCTCAAATTGCCCAACTTGACCAAATGTATCTTTTTCAGCATCCAAATTCAAATAATTACCGGCTAAATGCAATTTCAAAAGCTAGCCAGTAAAACCATCATGAGCTGTGTGTTGAAAGTTCTCCTAAATTGATTGTAGGATATGTTTTCATGTTTTAAAAATTACCTGCATGATGTTTGAAGTTTTGAAATGGTGGCATATTTATTCCAGCTGAGTTCATGCCAGCCTCACAAGGATGATTTATGAAATGTGTCCCATGGGGGAAGACCAGACACAGAGAGCTCAGAGTTTGGGATCTAGGCTCCAATCCAAGCATCCCCATTTGAAAGGCAAAATAACAGGTCTAGGGCACAAGATCTCACAGTGTGATTGAGTAAACATTAAACCCACTGTTGGTTCAAAAACTCCTGTCTTATCAATATTTCTTTCCTTGGTCCTTCTCAGAGTAAGAGGTTTGTTAAGATTGGGTAATGTTCTCTTGTTTTAAACTTGGAAGCTCCCATCTCAGACTTAACTTAAATGAAGAACAAATCATAATTGCTTTTGACAGATATCATGATCTCGGACCAAAAAAAGGGAGATTTTTGTAAATGAAATATATTTCTTTCCTCTGTCTCCTTTTTTGGGTCAGATGTGGGGAGGGGAAGAATGCTTAATTGAATTTGCGTTCAGACTATTATTATTATCAGTACCAGGGATCGAACTCACGACCACTTACTTGCAAGGCAGGCGCTTATGCTGCTGAGCTAAATCCCAGCCCTTGAGTTCAGATTATTTACAAAATATTTTTCTGTCTCAAGGTGCACGGCTAGCTATGTAAAAGGTGCCAATTTCCTTCAGCACCCGACAGGTAGAGGGTTTAAATATCCGTCCCATTAATTCTTCTCCTCCACACCCCAGAGATCACAATGTACTCAGAACCATACATGTTCAGAGTAAAAACCCTGGGGATGTCAGAGAAGTCAGTTTCACTGACTGGTAGCAGAGCTGGTGAGTCTCTTTTCCCTCTCTCCCTGTGGCCAGGAAGCAACCCAGAGCCCCGGCCGGCCGGTCAGTTTTTCCTGAAGTCTTCTTCATGGCCATTTAGCAGACAGTACGTGCTTTAGAGCAGTTCCCCGGTTGATGCCTCTCATCCGCCCCCCCGCCTCCGCCTGCCTTGCGCTCCCCAAGCCCCCTGTTCTCACCTCCTTCTCCATTTCCATTTCTCAGATGAAGCAATAGACAAAACTTGAAGGGAGCCCAGCCTGCCGGGCCTGGAGGCCACGGCAGGTTGACAAAGCCAAGAGAGTGAGGCCCCCCGCTGAGACTGCAGGCAACCTGTGGCTGCAGGAGAAGAGGTGCTGATGGGGTGACAACTGCAGGTGCTCCTGGCTTGGGGTCTCCATGCTGATGCTCCCTGGAAACTGAGCAGTAGGTGAAGAGAGTGCCTCGTCACCTGGGGTTTTAAAACAAAGCTATTTTACATTTGGGGGAGAAAATTCCTTTCAAAGGGTACCATGAAAAGCAACTATTAGTGACTTTTATGTTTTGGTTTGTTTGTTTATGTTTTGAGTCAGGTCTTGCTGTGTACCCCAGGCTGGCCTGGGACTCACTGTCCCCCTGTTCCAGCCTCCTGAGTGCTGGGATTATCAGCAGGGGTCCTCATATGTACAAACTCCCTAATTGTTACAGTATTTACGACCTATGACATCTTTAATAGAAAAAGAGGAATTAAAGGTTTGAAAATAGACCATCTGTACTGTAAAAAGATGCATTTAGTAAGATCATTGTCAGTTATTACAGACTAGTAATTCTGGCTTTAGCTACACTTCCGAAATACAAGTTACTCATATTTGTACTAAATGGTTGCCATATCTAAGAATGGTGACAGTTTGATTTGCACAGCTTTGAACTATTTTTCAATTTTTTTTGGGGGGGGTACCAGGGTTCTATCTCATGACCTTGCACTTGCCAGGACAAGTGCTTACACTGCTGAGCTAAACTCCTGGCCCTTTCAACACTTTTCTATAACCAATGTTTAGTAAATGGTTTGGAATTTCTTCTGTAGTGGGCCCACCCTCATTGCTATACATGGGCGATTCCATTGGACTCCTCACAACTTTGTGAGGGAAACATCATCATTTCCATTTCACAGGTGGGAAAACTGAGGTTAAGGGGATTTCCTCAAGAGCACAAATTGGCAGCTGGCAGAACCAGCATGCCTTTCTTCTGTCCCTTTTCATTGCTATGCTAATAACTACTATTGCTAAGTCACATTGTATGCAATCTAAGCATTTGGAAATGACAGTTATCAACACCTTTGGCAACCTTCTCTTTGCCTTAGAAAAAACGGTGTTGCAGGATCTTCTCACCCATATGGCTGTACCTGTCAAGTTCCCTCCAGGGGCTGCAGGGCTCTATGCCCCATGCCCCTTGCGCTCCCTGACCTTCCTGAGGATGGTCTGATCTCACAGGAGATGCTCTTGAGTATGAGCCATCGACCCACGGCTTTGCTGGAGTCATGCACTAATGGTAAACTTACAGGACTCCTCTCTGCCTTAGAATAGCTGTGGTTCCTGCTAAATTTATAACCCAGGGCTTTGTTCTAAAAACCCAGAGGGCTAGGAGTTTCCGCTCTACTTTTTGGCAATCTTGAGGCTTCTTGAAGCCAGTAGGGCTTGAATTTGAATTCAAAGGATAGAAAATACAGTTGAAAAATAGGAAACACATTCTTGATCTTTGTAGGTGAAAACCTGTAGATAAAATTACACTGTACCATTCTTGCTATTATTCGTATCTTATGTGCTTACTACCTATTATGACTATATATCTAACCCAAATATTATTTAATTTAAATATGAAGCCACTGAAATGGATGGTTTTTTTATGCATCTTTATAAAGCTCACTGTAGGGCTTCATGCACAGTTGAGGCACACATAGGATGAAATGCTGACACAAAGATCATCCATCTGGTCTACCAATCTGGTTCACCCGTCTGGGGACCACAAAATGTGGTCCTCTTGCCTTGGCCATCTCCAGTCAGGTTCTTCAGACATGACATGCAGAGTTCCTCATGATTTCACAACACTGACTTTAAAAAAAAAATCTTAGACCCAGTCTTTGAATTAACTCTGCAGCTGCCATGGCTTGCATCATGTCACAGTTCTTCCTCCAACCCTCTCTGGGGCCTTGTCACTCATGGAATAAAGTCCATCCCTCATTCGAGTGTCATAGAAACCAATTAACTTCGAAGTAACACCACATTTCCTGTCACCACTCTGTCCCTTGTCCCCAGTCCTACACTGTGCATATCCTTTGTGCAAACCCTGATCAGCCAAGGCCTCTCCACGCCGGGAACCCGTCCTCTCACCTGTTCTAAGACAGAGCACTATTCCTTCTTAGAGAAAAGATCAGAGCTGCTAGCCCAGGGCAGAGGGTTAGAATGGGAATCTCTGTTCCGATTGTTCATCAGCATCTTCCAGCCCTCCCTGCCCGTCTCCCAAATGCTCTAAAATCACAATCACTCCTTACGACACAACATGATGTGTGGTTTTAAAATTATTTTATCTTTTATTTTATTTGGCATCTATTATAGTGAGCTGTTCACCTGTCTCTCTCCCCAACTAAATGTTCCATGCCTTGAAGACAAGAATCATGTTGTTATCACGTTTCTGTGTTCGAGGTTGTGTTTTAATTTTGCATTTTGGCTTTCTAGACTGACAATTTAATGTTTTTGAATGAATAAATACAAAAGTCTTAATCTGATAACTGGAAAACTATAGCTAGCTAAACAGCACAATGCCCACCAAGCAAACCTTCAGTAAGTGTCTGTTGAATGGAACGTTACGTGAAGTGCATTGTGGTTTACAGAATGAACCATTGAAGGAGAACACTGTTTATTTTTTCCCAGTTCAGCTATATCACAACCAGAGGAAGCCAATAAAACTGTTGGTTAAGGTCTGTTTCTTTGTTTCTTTAATATTTTCTTTTCATTGCCAAATCTAAGCCTGTGGGGGAAAAATACACTTTGCTGCCTTCAAGAAAGTGACATTGCTCTTTCTGTGAGACTGAGGAGTCTGAACTCTGATGACCCAAGCATTTAAATTTCTGGAAGATTGTCCCAGGTCAATGTATCCAATGTAAAAAATCCTCTAATTTACCTTACAGTTTTAGTACTTCACTGTTACCAATTTAATTTAAATTTTGCATTCATGGGTGTTTGTAAGGTGTTCTCATACGCAGTGTTCTTTGATGCTCACAGAAAACACGTAATGTAGACTTTCGCCTCATTTTTTCAGGTTGGAAAAGAAAAACACATTGAGTTTGAATGCGGTGCTTAAGGCCATGCAGCAAGGACGCAGTAAGATCAGGTCTGGAGCCCAAGTCTTGGACTCCAAATCTAGTGCATCAGGAAGCAATAGAGCAGGACCTGAAAGCCTGGCTGCTAGGAAAGTGTGAAACAGTGGCTGTGCAGCCATTCAGCTTGGCCTCATGCTGGGGAGAAGGGTCAGGCACCTCCCCTGGTAGTGCTTTGGGAGTTTGGGGGTTGAAAGTTACAGCTTGGAGCAGCAGACTGGATTGGACCTGTGGGGAGAAGTGGCAAGAAGGTGACAGAGAAGCAACCAGAGACTGGTACTAACTAAGCCATTCCAAAGCAGTGATTGGAAACAGATACAAGGTGAGCTGTGATCCAAAATCCTACAATGTGTTGTATTTGGAGGGTAGGTCTGACTCCTTGTCGGGTCCAAAGGAAGATCCTCACTGACCCAGAGGCTGGCTGCAGCCCTCCTGGCTCACCACACAGCGCCTCACATCAGGGGCACAGGAGGAGCCCAGCGAGTACAGGAGGGAATTAACGTCACCGAAATGAGAACAGAAAGGCACACGAAAGTCTGTAAATCACGCGTAGCATGGATGATGTGAAAGTGCTCACTAAATCTTGAAAATACTGTAACAAGAGGGATTCTTTTAGAAGCTAAGCAAAAATAAATGTAAACTCTGCAAGAAGATGGGCTTTCGGCATAATTTCTGATCTTACTCATCTAAGGCCAAACTGGTGAATTATGGAGGCTGTCAGGCTCCTAATGAAACCGGGCTTATCAGAAGCTTCGGCTACTTTCACTATGTCGTTTGGCAAATATCTACTGAGTGTGGACTATTCGCTAGATGTCTACAGTGTACTAGCCACAACACATAAGTAAAATTTACAGTCCCCAGGGTCTTGGTGCTTGCATCCCGGCTGACACATGTGAGGAGGAGCGTCCACTGTGCTCTCTGTGCCTTGGACAGACTTCGGGTCTGATGCACAATTGTGGCTTCTCTATGTTTTGTTCTTCTCCCTTCTGCTAATTTACAGGGGAAAAAAAGTGGGGAGCTGTTGAGGTTATTTACTGTTAGGATTTTGACACTAATATAAGAATTATTAAGTACACATAGTAGCACAGAAAAAAATGACCTGGGACCACTGTAAAACATGGGTGTGGCCTACATATTAAATGTGGTCCAACGCTCTATACTTTCCAGCTCTCTGATATAATCTGTATTCTAACTATATTTATTAAGCAAGCAGTACAGTAGGAAATGTGGTACAACCAGTGGATGGAATATTTGTAAATGTTATTGCTCATTTATTATTGACCAAGTGCTAGGTATTGTATGTTCATTATTGCAGTTAATCTTCAGAACCACTGGACAAGATGGTTTTCTTTATTATCCCAGTCTTGATGAAGAGGAAATGGAAGCCCAGAGTGCCTCCAAGGTTAACCTTCCCCAAGATAACCAAGTAAATCCCCAAGCCAAAATCGAAAACTAGTTTTGTCCGGCTCCAGAGGCCTTGTTCTCAAATAGATGCAACATTTACCTCTACATTGCTGCCTTCAGTGATCTCGGTCTTCTTGGAGATGAAGACAAATTCAAATGTCATTTCAGACAGTTGACATTTAGCACAACCATGGCAATCGAGCTGGCACTGGGTTACTAAAGAGACACACTAGGAGCCCTGAAGTCCAGTTTTGATGGCCAGAGGAGACAATAGCTAAGCTGAGTGCTAAAGCGCATGCAGGCATTAATGCAGTAGACCAAGGGGCAGGGCAAGCTAGGAAGCGAAAGTATATGCCTTGGTGTGGAGGAAGGACGTGGGCGCGCAGGTGACCTCGTCACTGACAAGACTCTGGTCCTGTGCATGAAATCTGACTCAGCGTTGGTGAGAAGCCCTGTGATCGGGATGGAATCACGGAATCACGGCACAGGAGTCCAGCCACCCCGGGGCAGCGCAGTCTGAGAATGAGAAATGCTGACCCGTGGCCAGCAGGGGCCCAGCTGCAGTCATTCTTCTATCTACGGCTGCCCTGCAGGTGGTGATTGGCTGCCCTTTGTCACCGGATTCTGGTGGGATGCTCAGACTTTGCCTCTCCATCAAACCCTACACTGGAATAAGGGGCAACAGACGGAATAATCAAAATAAACCAGTTCTGTCCTGGCAGGGCCAAAGACAGGGTGTGAAAAGGCAAAGCCCTGGGATTTGAGGCAAAACCATGCAGGAAATCAAATCGTCAGGTTTCATCACAGTGTCTTTCTTGTGGAACTTTTCTTGGAGCCGTTATTTCAAAGCCATCATGTGTTTTATTAATAATGTGGACTCAGTGTCTTGCTCAGTACATTTTTGTGCATTTCATTACTTTATCTACAAGGAGAAATGAAAAGGGCTTCAGAAACACATAGGCTTGGATCCAAACCTTGGTTGGCCCTAGGACTTACTAGCTGTGTGGCCTTGAGCAAGTTGCTTATCCTTATCTTTAGAATAAGGATAATAATGTAGATTTTGAATGACCAACTAGGGGATTAGAATGTAATGTATGTAAAGCACCTAGTCAGCCCCTGCCTAGGCATTCAGTAAATGGTAATTAATATTACGATTATATCGACATTTAAAGGACAGTTTCTCAGGGCCTTCATTCACATTTTGAATAACAGTGGGGGCGGGAGACTCCTGGATCTTACCACGTTTGAGTATTGATTATTTTTGGAATCAAGCAACAGTTTAAATTCAGCAAGGACTCTTGCATTTAAAGAGATCATAAAGCTAAATAACCACATTTCTGGGTCAAGAAAATTGGGACCCATATCTGATCAGTATTAGCAAGTTTATGGGAAAAAGATAAAAGAATGTTTAAAATTGGGATCCCCAGGAAAAAAATCCAGTACGTGTGGCTTCCATATCCATGTGCATGATCTTTTGTGGTGACTTGAGGCTTTCTTTTTCCTGATCTGCCAAATACTGCAGAAGTCTGTACTATAAACAGTTCACCAATTGGTAAGAGAGAAGGTATGCTTTCATTCTCTTCTAAAACTGAGTAAACCAAATATTTGTGTTTGATAGGTTCAGTTAGATGCCAGAGCTGAAGCAGAGCATTCAAAAGAGGTACAAAAATGGAAAGAACTCTGAACTAAGAAGATTTGAGTTTAATCCTGACCCAGTTCTGGCTAGCCATGACACTAAAAGAGTGAAACACAAATTTATCACTTTTTCCCTGCGATGGAGCAGGGGCATCCCGAGAGTTTAACTAACTTAAAAATGGAAGTGTGATGAAACCATTTCTCTAAGCATTTACATTTGTGTATGGGCTACAAGTTAAGTAGCTCTGGAAGCTTAACTAAAGTTCTTAGGTTTATCCATAAAATCCAATACTTGCTTGGCACACTTTACACATACATGTTTTTTTTAAAAGAAAAACTACTGAGCTCTAGTTCCCAAATGTTAAATATACTATTAATGAAACCTTTAATAAATACATTTTAAGTATAGTACATATTGTATGACGGAGGCTATCTCAAGCACCCTAAATTTAGAACCTTAGACTATTACCAGAAGATTTAACAGCTACCAACAAGAATATTATCTTTCAATTGGTGTTTTTCAAGAACTCTTGTTCAATTGCACGGTTCTGCAAATAAAAACATGCTTTTCCTAAAAAATAAATTTTCAAAGGGTCATATGAGTATTTCACTATTTACCTGTGTTTGAATGCACATTTGAAAAAAATAGGCATCATTTATCTTATTTTTAACCAGCCATGTTTCCCTTAATGGTGTTTACTAAGCCTGAATGGCATTTACTTAAAATCAGTAGGGTAACCAGTATATTGATTAAACTGTCTATGCCTCGGTTAGATCATGGAATTGCAATTTGGCACATGGAGTCGAAGAGAACGTCAGTTAAAGACACAGATAGGCTGGGTCAGGTGCTCTTCAGAGGAGACAGATTAAAGAGAGGTGGAAGACATAAACTGCCTGAGTAAACCTGAAACCCTCAACGCAAAAATGCAGTCAAAGCACAACATCAAACCAATCGAGAGAAAAACGAAGCACTTACCTAGTATGATCACCTGAAAAGTGTGGTAAATTCCTACCAATTGTAGGAATTCACATTGCAAAGTACTCAGCAATACTTCTTTGTGGTTCTATAGAAAGCCCCCCAAATCCTGCAGTATCTTGCAAAGTGCTCCACAGGTTTCCAGTACTTTTGAACTGATATCATTCTATGGTCCTCAGTGGGTCCAAATCATGCAAGCACTGGTCTTGAGGTGATGAAAAGGTAAGCCCTGTAGAAGCAGAGGGCTGGTCGTCAGTGTTGAGGATGGACTCCAGATCAAAAATTTACTACTCAAAATTACACTGGATACCAAAAAAAAAAAAATACAAAATTTAAAAATGCCCTTTGGATTTTTTTTTATAAAGTATTTGCTACTAAAAAGAGCAAACCCCCAACTCCCAACTCATATTTTAATAACCCAACAATGGAAGAGAAATATTGGACAGAGGGCGTATTGGATGTTGATGATGTCCAACTGCTTCTAAATCTGCATAAATAAAACTCCAACAAATCCCTATACAATGAACCTATTGAATGGACTCTATTTTCCGCCACTGAAGGACAAAGGGCCAAGCCAATCCTTTTGACAGTTAAGTCTGTAGCTTCCAATATATCACCGAGGTCACTAACCCGTCACTACAGTATGGGCTGACATAAGCAGCTGATGGGCACTGCAAAAATTAGGGCTCAAATCAAGTCACCACTGAAATCCAATTTAGGGAGCTCTCGCTTTGCACAGTTTTGGTTGATCAAGTTCAAAGATGGGGTTCGATTCCTATTTCAGTAATGAAGCTCGGGGTTGGGAACTGATATATGGAAAGGTTTGTTTTTCCATTTCTTCTCCACATAAAGTATTCATGGGTGGCATGTTCTACAGTGTACTCTGACAGTGTAACAGCTGCCAAAAACCTGGTACCTGAGGCCACTTTTACATCAATAAATTATCGAAGGTTACATCTGTAGCAAGCTAGCTTTATTTGGCTATGCAAATAATACCATGGTACACAACAGTTATCCCAGCTTTTATTCCCTTGAAGGTGGACTATTGTTACAGTCTGTGCTGCAAAGCATGTTGGGAAGCTCAGAGCCAGAGATGGGGGGAAGAAATACCCTCCTCTGTGCTCTAGTAGAGGAGATATGGTATAGAGATTAAAGAATAATTTGGAACCAGGCATCAGGCAAAAGCTGTCACCTTTCTGAAGGTCTGTCTGTCTGTAATGGAGAAGGGGATGCTCTTCTTCCTCCCTATGGGGTTAGTAAGTTTGAGAACTAGATGACATCTCCATGGGGTCTGCCACGTGGTGGAAAATCAGCTAATGTTACTTAAAGCACTGCCTACTAAAAACATATTGAGCAGTACTGAGAACTCTGAAGTCACAAATAAAGTCCTAGAAAACTTCTCTCTTTTCAGAAGAAATTTAATTTCTGGAGTCCTGGAAAAATTAGCTTCACAAATGAAAGAACTGTTTCTTTGCTACTCCTACTCATTCTCCCATAATCTCTTAAAACTTTAGATAATTCCCTTCTCCTGCCCCCAAAACTCCTGAATGTATGGACACTTCTCCGATAAACTCACTAACCATCTAGTCCAATAACAGTGTTGAAGGCTTTGTAACTCGAATGAACTTTTAACAACTTTTTGGTAAATTCTTTTTTTTTTTTTTTCTTTTCAGTTATAAAATTGTACATGAGAACAAGTAAGCAACCTTGTACCAAAGCTCACGGAAGGCTCTGGGACATAGCATGAGATTCATTCTTGGCTTTGAGGCTCAAAATTCTTGAATAGTCCTCCAACAGATGGAGGCTTAGGGTAAATATTAGAAAACTGCCAGAGGAACTATAAAAACAGGATCCTAATCGCTCTGAACTGAGGGAGAACCTCCATATTTCACATGTACGTGTAGAAACATGTGCCTGTGAACCTCCATGACAAATTAAATATCCTTGCAAACTAGATGCAGGCTTTTGGGTCATGCAGGTTTTTAAAAATTAATCTTAAAAAAACCCCAAGAGGTAAATGTATTGGTTCTGCTGTTTTCCAGAGGATGCTAGTCTTTTTACTGATATAATGTGTAATTCTTACCTGGCAGGCTTTTTAAAACTCAGTTTACAGTATGTCAAGGTTGCGACTCAGGTGGTGACTTGCCCGTGCCTACGGGTCTGAGGAACATCCATCCACCGGATGCGGTGTAGCCTCAGTGTCTGCTCTTCCTTCCGCTTCGCCCTACCTCCTCCTCTCAGTCCTCTCCGTGTCAGTTCATTGATGGCTCAAGGAAGCCTCGGTCTTACTTTTTTACCCCTAGTCTCTTGGTTGAGCACATCCCACTCAGCAGCAAAGGACTGCGGCCTTTGACAATCATCCTCTCAGTACCCAAGAGGCAAAGCACACCAGAGAAACCCACCAGCTTCCGGGAGCTGGCTCTGGCACTAGCAAAACACATTTGCTCCTGGCCACGGACATTTCAAGAAGGACTCCCTGAAGGAATTAAGTTTCTAGCATAAGATACAATGATATCTGACCACCGCAGGCTGACCCGAAATCTGTGCTTGGTTGGCAGATCCACTGGCTTCCTTCCCCGCCTGGCAGCAGGGCCTGCAGCACCACTGAGAAATGACGTAAGTCCTGAGGCATCAGACAGCAGAGACAAAAGCCACCAGTTTTTCAGGAGCCCAGTGTTTTGTTTGTGTAAAGGATAGCATCTTGGAAAATGCACAGACTCCTGTCCTTCATCCCAGGGTGAACATCATGACTGGCTCTGTCCTAAAGGAAGAGGCCAAGGCTGACTCACTTGGTTTTCTGAGCACTGCACTGCGGTTTCTATCCAGCCTCCCACTCAGTCACCACCCAGGGCAAATGCCTGTGCCGCAGGAGTTTGGAAAACACGTCCCAAGGCGGCCACCGAGCAAACAAAGCAGCCTCCACAATAGCACATCTCCTCCTTCATGGCCAAAGTGCCCAAGACTTGATTTAGGTGCAAGTGACTGTCCACTGGCCAGGTTTGTTAAGGAAAAAGATTTCACCAGTTCCATTTAACAACCTGGAATGCCCTTTGAAGAAGGCCAAATTAATGTGGTTTTTACCTTAAGAAGCTTAGAAACATAGCCGCCACTAACTCAATAATTACATTGTGCAGCCAGCAACAATTCAATATTTTTTCTCGCCTGAGGGTTACAACACATTTGCACCGCGGGGAAGCTTTTTCGTTTTACATCTCAAAACTGTACCGCAAACTCTTCCTTTATTCATAACAGCGAGATCTCCAACTGAGATAGGCACTTTTGTATTGCTCTGGATGACAGTTTTCTGTGTTCTTTCCAAGCACAGGGGGTTTAATAAACATATCTGGCAGGCCTTCCATAGCTGGAGGGCCCAGGGTGACACTGTGTGCAAACAATATGCTCGCACTGGAGGGAAACAAGTTTATTCAATTATTCAATTAATAGATTACAGTCAAGATACTTGTTATCCTACAATGAAAAATGGGGTAAGAACTCCAAGAATTAGGGTAGGTCCTAGGATTAATAATAGGAGGCAATACAGGTCCGGCCAAATGTATGAACACACACCCACCAGTCACTCAAACGCCCACACACACGCACACACACGCATGCACATACATTCACATGTACTCATGGCTGTACCCCAAGAAAAAGACTTCTGGAAGCACAGATTGTATGAGTCATAAAAACTCAAGAGTTTTAGTTTAATTTCGGTCTGGAGCTTGGAGTAGGAAGAGAGAAGATGAACAAGTTGGTGCTAACAAGCAGTAGCTTTGTGAGAGTTCTGGAAAGAGACGTTCATAGAGATTTCCTCCGTGAAAACTAAAAGTATTTTTATAGGATTTCATGAGGGTTTGTATCACCTGCCTGCCCCAAGAGAAGACATTCCCCCCAATGCAGAACATCTTAGTTCCCTGTGCCAGAGAATTGCTTCTTTCTTAAGCAGTTCCAGGTTTCAAAGAGAAGTTTATTTATTTCATGTAACTATGTGAAGGTCTCCTTACCAAGAAATAAATAACTACACTTGAATGTGCCATTATGTGCAGGGGGCTAGGTGAGGGTGTGGCATATTTTGCCAAGTCCATAGATGATGATACAGAATCACTGAGAGGGGAATGGACAGAGATCAGGACAGACAGTCACCTCGGGGGACGCTGAGAAGGGTGTGGTGAACTCGGCGCAGACATTCTGATGGGATGGTTTGTATAATGGGGAACCAGGGAAGGATTTTGGGCTAAGGAGTCATCTCCCTTTTCTTGTCCTGCTCCAGCTGGACTGTTTTAAATTCCTGGACTTTTATTTAGAAGTGAAGGTAAAGATGTAGGGCACTAGACATTCATTGTCTCTATGAAATGGTAGTGTAGCCAGCATTCTGGGAGGCGCAAAAGTAGCTATTTGCAGTGGAAAGCTATAGGGGAGCAGTACTTTTAATGTTACGGTGTGGAGACATCATTTTTAAGTTCTTTTGCTCTTGAGGGTGCAAATCCCACATTTGTATTGGATCTCCTGGTATCTTTGGGTTCAAGGTCCCTTGAAGAACATTTTTGTATTGCAGTGGGATGTTAAGGAGGTCAGGTCTATTTTACAGCAGTAGAAAACTAGGCTTATTAAAATGTTGAAAAGTTTTCCAGAAATGACTAAGGACTAGGACAGGAAATATATTTCCAGATAGTGGAATCTTTTGATCCTTTCAGGAGATGCTGGGAAGAATCGTGGGCATCTTTAGTCCTATCCTGTGAGACTGGGCCAGATGGGAGAGCTGACCGATGCTTTCTCCAGCAAGCAGGTGGGCACAGGAAGCCAAGCAGATGGCTTATTTTAGTTCCTAAGGAAGCCAGCCAAGGCAAGAGCTTGAAGTTGGAAATTAAATCCCCTCATTCTCAAGGGCAGAATGTTTCTCAATTTGTGGTTATCTCCCAGCAAATGAATCAAGAAGGCTTTTTATGTATCTGTCACTTGTGACCTGGCTCTCCCAGCTGGAGTCACTAATGTAATCACTTCCCATCCCGTCTCTGGGCCAACCAAGAGCAGGACAAGCCTTGGCCTGCTCAGAGGGCTGGCTCTAGCTGAGAGGGCGAGGCACTTTGGCCAGGGCTGGACTCAAACACTGCAGGCCCCTTTTCTGAAAGGAGGAGACATTGCTTTGAGCGAAGCTCACATCTGCAGGGTCAAGGATCAGTGTGAATGGGCGTATATATGAGGCGCTAAGCTTTTAGAGACTATTGCAATAAGTGATCCACAGAGGAGGAGAAATAGATGTGCAGAGCTGGAGCTATCTTGCATGCAGAAACAGAACAAAAGGTAAGGGAAAAGGAAGTCTGATCCCTTCCTGAGTCAGCAGCTATGGCCCATTACCTTGGCAGGTACTTCAGGCCAAGGTTACCAGCTGGTCAACCGCTTTCAAAAGGATGTAAACAGAAGCAAAAGAACAGGGCCCTGGTGACCAGCTGGTGGGAGCTGAAATTAGCCTTGTTACCATGGATCTCCCCTCTGGTTTGCCTCCCAGAGGCTGGAAACACATCTGGCCCCTCAAGTCCAGCCTTTTCTGGTCTTTATCACCTTGGCCCAAACCGCCACTTCTATTTTCTTGAAAATGGGACCCTGTCCTGAATCACAGAGCCCGTCTGGAGCCCACATGACTGTCTTCCTAAATTTTCTGGGGCCTTCTGGGGACTCTGATACTCGAGTCTTCTGTTTCTAGCACCTTGTTTAAAGGAGGTTAGTTCCTAGAAGTGTGTTGTGGCCCAGATGACTTTGAATAGCCCTCTCTCATTTCTGATTTGTGCCTACCAGATCAGACCTGTTGGAATATTGACCCTTGACCTAATGGTGACTTTGTACACAATATGTATGGACAAATGCAGATCCCACAAAAAGCTAGTCTTGTAGTCAATTAACTCTCCTGATTCTCTCTCTCTCTTTCAGTACCAGGAATCAAACTTAGGACCTTGAGCTTACCAGGCAGGTGCTTATGCCTCTGAGCTATATCTCTGGCCCTAACCTTTCCTCTTTTACCTGGTATATGAACCTACCCCGTTTAAGACAGTGTTTCCCTGTGAGCCATTCTAGCACGAAACAAAGTAAAATCTTGTTCTCAGAGAGTTTTAGCATCATCCCACAAAGAAGAGAGTTTATTAACCATGGAATATTTAAGAAAAGTATTTTCTAAATTGAAAAATTCTATATAACTGTCCATATTACTTAAACTGTAGGAAAATGAGTAGACACAAGAGAAGCACATTCTATATATTTTCTCATTAAATTATCAGAGGACTCAGACAATCATTACTATTATGCTTGTTTATAGATAAAGCCATTAAGATTATGGAAGGTTAAGTAACTTTCCCAGGTCACTTAGCTCAGCAATGGCACATCTGGGATTTCAACCCACCTCTGTCTACATCCAAAAGCTGTGAAAACTACTTCTATACACTCTCTAGCATTGCAGAGGTAAAAAGCAGAAAATTTGTGGGTCAAAGAGTACATAATAAGATCCTAATTATGTGATGATGGCAAATTGCTAAAGCAGTTTGGGAAAAACATAGATCAATATGCTTGTCTTCCTGTGTTCCTCAGAGTTGGTGGGATTTTAAAAAGTAGATAAGAAGACAGGGATGAACAGAAGTCTGAGATTATTGGTAACACTCTTTTGAGATTTTCCATTGTGTCCATAGGAGTGTGTCATCTTCTTCCACCCACTAAGACTAAGACATCTAAAAAAACTAAAGATAAGACTAAGTCTATAGATTATTGACCAAGATTAATGATGTCACCCATATTCCCTTGCTACCACTGGATCAATATTACTTAAGGGATAATATTTGCAACCTTACTGGGTAATCATAATTTTGGCACATGTTGTACCCACCTCATGATTTTGCTCTATAAAAGTTTATTTGAGAAGTGGGCTTTTTGGTAACCCCATTCAGGATCCCTCCTGTCTTTCGGGAGCTATTCCTATTCCCCAATACATTTTCCTACGCTAAGAAAAAAAATAAAAGATAAGAAGGGAGGGTGTTTCTGAAAAGGGGATCAGCGGGGGTGAGCCCAGTGATTGGCACTGGTGCCCAGAAGGCCTGCGGCATAAGGCTGGGTGAGTCACGTGGGACAGACACACAGAGCAACATCAAAAGCCAAGGCAGAGAGCTAGACATCGCTGGGTGGGACAGAGGAGCCAGGATCACACCGGGACTCTAACTCAAAGCAGCCTCAGGCCTTGCGATGTTTCTTTTTTTCTCACTGCCAAGAAGGAAGGTTATAGCCCGCGGGTGCCCCATCTCAAAACCTCCCACCACACTCATTCTGGTGAATCACTCATGGAATTAAGGTACGAGCTGTGCTCATGGTGATGTGGGTATAAAGGGGTAATGTTACAAATCCAATATTCTGCACACCAGGTTGCTAAAACTGATGATCCTCTTCCAGACCAGACTTGGGATAGAATTCTACACACCCATTTTTACCCATCATTGCAACTTTTCTTTGAAAAAAACTTTATCTTTTGGTATTTACCTGTCTTTGCCTTTTTTTTTCCTCCCCAAATAAAACTGGAACTTTAATAACAAATTCAGTATGAAGATGAGAAAAAAGAAAAAGCTTAAAGAAGAAATGGATGCAAAAATGGAATGAATCATTCAATCATGGTGGCAGCAACCCATGTGTAATGAGTGCAGCCAAACCGAGTACTGTTTCTTATTTAAAAACAGCATTTGGGGGCTCTAAGGGTATAGTCCTACTATGAGCAAAATGTACCGGCTTTATTTCTAGTATTTAGTAAGAAAAACAAGGAAAAACTTGAGCTTTCTAAAACTTTCAATAGGTAGAGTACTGGATCTTGAGTAGTTAGTTCTGTATTCATCTGGCTAGGGCTGCCACCAATTCGGTGTCTCTAATCAATAGAAACTCATTTTCTCATAATCTGGAGGTCAGAAGTCCAAGATCAAGCTGTTGGCTGGTTTTGTCCTCCTGAGATCGCTCTCCTTGACCTTCAGGTGACTGCTTTTCTCACTGTGTGTTTATTCCTGTCTCTGCATTTTCTTGTAAGTAAGGGCACAGTCCTATTAAAGTAGGTGTCCTTGTATGATCTCTTTTAACCTTAATTACATTTTTAACAGTTTACAAATTTTAGGAGAACACAGTTCAGTCCATAACAAGCTCTTATGTAGTTTTAATTGCAATATGAAATCTTGGAAATATTATATATAGTTTCTCATCTCACTTGATGGCAGCTAATTTCAAGAAGGTTTTTTCTACATCACTAGAATATTAGAATAAATGGAGTGTGGAACGATGGGAGAAAAATATGTCCGAGACAAAGAACGCTTTGGCTACAGGAGTTATGAGCTTATTTCTGCTGCTGACTTCTTGTGTGACCTTGAAAAAATAACTTTACTTATCTATATGTCAATATCCTTATCTCATAAAAGAGGGATTTAAAAATAGTAACCTGTAGGATCATTTCTAACCATAACACCTGTGAGTTTGCGACTCCACTTAAAATTTAGTCAATCAAAAAGTATTCAATCCAAAATGGAGAAAGCTACCAGCATTGGCCCCAGGCTGAAACTGCCTTGATTCAAGCATAAATATTTGCATTTTGTCCAAAAGTAGCCCTTCTTCAACCCAAGAGAGAGGGGAGGCCTGTAAGACGGCAGGTTCTTCTGGTCACCAAAGTCAACTGGGGCCACTGACATGAGTTGTATCTGGGTAGCCAGGGCTGTAACAGGTACCCCTGGGGTATCAGGGATAAATCCCAAATTCCATTTCATTTGATGGTATGTGTGTACATAACCATCCTTCACACCCTTTGGTGAAGGTCAATTTCAAGATTCAGGATATATATATATATATATATATATATATATGTATATATATATATATATTTATGAATTTCCTCCTTTGTAGAAGGCATGTACCTTATAATTAGCATATACCAAGTCTATTTAATCAGACTTCTCATTTGAAAAGATTTCCATTCTGCATGTGGTATCCACAGGTGTCGTTGGTAATTGGTCATGAATGTATGTTAACAAAAGTGTCACAGTTATAATATAATGAAAGAAAATGACAGAAACACTCTAGGGATGTAAAGATGGATATGTAGTCAATCTACAGTTGGTAAAAAAACATTAATTCTTGGTTCTCTTGTGAGACAAGAAAAGAGAAAATGGGCAAAATAAGAGAAAAAATATTTTTTTCCAGGTAAAATTAAAATCTGTCCTTTTTAGTTTAAAAATATACTAAGCTTAAGATTTTCATTAAAACAAGTTCATCATTTCATGCTATTTACAAAATTAAACTATTTCATATAATACTTGTCCTCAGCCCTCGTGTAAGCCTTATGCAAACCCAGTGCTATTTGTGGGTAGAGTCATAAAGTTATAGTTTTAATTACTGAAATTTAAAGCTTAAAGTACATATTTTCTGAGAAATCATTAGCATCTATTTGTGAAAATGCATATAAAAATAGATCTTCCAAGTTAGCTCCAAAAACAGATACACATTCCAGAATTTCCTTCCACATTTCAACTCATTTGTTATATGTTCACTCATATAATAAAACTATATGCCAGTCTTCTGGGCACCTCTCACTAACATGTGACAATATCAAATAGATAAGTGATGCAAGCAATAAGAAAAACAAAACAAGATAATGTGACAGACCAACGATTGTCAAAGTGTGGTCCTTAAACCAGCTTCTAGGAACTTGTTAGAAATGCAACTTATTGCTGGGCATGGTAACACACACCTGTACTCCTAGCACTTGAGAGACTAAGGCAGGAGGAATGTTGCAAATTTGAGATCAGCTTAGGCTACAAAGTGAGCTCAAGTCCAGCCTGAACTGCAGACCCTGACTCAAAAAAAAAAAAAAAAAGTAACTTCTTGTAATTTTTAATAAATTCTCTGGCATGCTGATACACAGTAAAGCTTAAGGATTCCTGTGGTCAGTGGGTTTGTGGCAGTACAAGAAGAGGTCAGGAAATTGGAAACTCGGGACAGCTCTTTTTGTGGATACACACGACGTCTTGGGAGGCATTTCCCCATGAAGAGAGAACAGCACTGCAAGGATCTTGCAGTGGAGATGGCTGGGAGCTGAGGAGGCCGGAAGAGAGAGGCTGCAGCCGGAGCATCAGGAGAACGGGGAGCTGAACCAGGAGGTGGTGATGCAGAGGCCGGCAGCAGTCAGCATGAGGCAGACAGTTTAGACACATCTGGAGGGAAAAGCAAGGATCAGGGGTCAGCACAAATTCTTTAAAAATATATCATCAAAGGTTCTGTGTCCAAGAATCTTCTTTTCTTAAAAGAACGATGAACATTCTCCACAAGAGTCCACGTTTCTTCATTTGCTATCTGCTTGTACGGATAGTATATATCAAATAGTAAATTTATATAATTGGATGGATTTGTTCCAATCCCACTCCCTTGAAAAATAACAACGGAACTATGAACTCTTGGGTAAGTGAGGGTATTTAAAATTGTCTTGTCATGAGTTCACATCATAGAGTCCGTCAAGAAAATGTATGTACGCTTTAGAAAAAGAAAAATAGTTTGATGTTTTTTCAGTAGCTAGTGTTACCCTCATATGGAGAACCCTAACGAATGTTGTATATCAGAAAATACTAAATATATCTATATAATGTAATTTATATAGTATTTGTATAAATGAAATATTTATACAAGTTTTTCTTTTCCTGAAGTGTGTATTCAGCTTTTCGGTTGGACTCTATATATGATAATGGGAAATTTCTAATTAATATTTCATCAGTGCTAGTACCAACTAAAGGTTTGTTGCCCTTGAGGGTCTTGTGATCTGATGGAATAAACTCTCAGCAAAATGTTTCAGCATCTTTGACAACCACGCTTCCAATGAAACCGTTGGATCAAGTTCTCATCGCGTTTTGGACGAGCGGCTGTGCCCAAATCAGCAGTGACTTGAGAGAACAGAGTCATGCGACGGATAGACTACTGCGGCCCCTGCGATCCGCTGCTTATGTCCAGCCATGGCTCTCTGCCCTTCAGTGTTGGCAGGACCTGTGACCGCCTTCTGGAAGACAGGAAGTGTGCAATTACATGTCCGTGACTCTTTCCCTTGCTGTTTTTAAAGAAGCAAGCTGCTGTTGTATGAGCTTTTAGATATGGGGCACTGGGCACCAAAAGGCTGAGAATAGATGTGGGCCAGCTGCCAAAATCATCTCACCCCTGAGGGAATGGCTATCATCAAAAATTCACCCAGTAACAAATGCTGGAGGGGCTGTGGGGTAAAGGAACACTTCTCCACTGTTGGTGGGAGTGCAGACTGGTGCAACCACTGTGGAAAACAGTGTGGAAATACCTCAGAAAACTAGGACTAGAGGTCCCATTCAACCCAGCTATTCCCCTTCTGGGTATTTTTTCCAGAAGAATTGAAAACATCATACTATACTGACACATGCACACCCATGTTTATACCAGCACAATTTGTAATAGCTAAATCTTGGAAACAACCTAAATGCCCATCAACTGTGAAATGGATTAAAAAGATGTGATGTTTTTATACAATAGAGTGCTACTCAGCTGTAAAGAAAGATAAACTTGAGGCTTTTATAGGTAAGTGGATACAACTAGAGACCATACTCTGTAGAACAACTAGAGACCAAGTGAAATGAATAAGGCTCACATGTGTAAGTATCATATTGTCAGCCTACTATAAGAAACTGAAACAG
This sequence comes from Hydrochoerus hydrochaeris, assembly GCA_004027455.1. Taxonomy (NCBI): domain Eukaryota; kingdom Metazoa; phylum Chordata; class Mammalia; order Rodentia; family Hydrochaeridae; genus Hydrochoerus; species Hydrochoerus hydrochaeris. Next base: position 68,732 of record PVLA01008989.1, read on the forward strand.
TAAATAAGATCCAAAAGACACAATACATATTGTGAAAGGGAAAAAAGCAGCTTGAAAGAAAAGAACAACTGGGATGGGGGAAAGGAGAAAAGAAGGAAGGGGGAAATATATATATATATATATATATATATATATATATATATATATATGATAGCTAAGATAATTGTACTACTCATTTTATTAGTTCACCGAAAGGAACAGTGTTTATATGGTTTCATCAATTTTGCATGGCTATATCTGGTAATCTGAGCAACTATTTGAAGACAACAATATGCAATAAAACAACCATTGTTAATTTCATATCATCTTGTTTTGAAATTCTGTATCATTTTTTGATGCTTTAAACAATTTATTTAACTGATGGACTTCCATTTATTTAACCAAAGTGACTTGCATTTTATTTTGATACATTTCCCCCCATGGTGATTTACAGACCTGCAAACCAATATAAATATTTCCTAAATATTTGGCCATTTGGGTGTACATCTACCCAATACCTCAGCAATATTTTGCTGCAAGAAAAACACTGAAGAGTAAAAACCTGATACAATTAACTAGGTAGAATGAAAATCTACTCCAAATATTTGTCTCTGGGGTAAAGGTACCACTAACCCTCGGTTCAATTAGGAAAACCATGCTTATAAATAGATGGTTTTTTTATTTTTAAGGAGGACCTAGAACACTTTGCCACCAGTTAGGTACTGAAAGCCAAGCTGCCCCCCAGCGTGTGCCATGAATCCATAGGGAACGGGTTCCAACAGCACAGGCTTCTTCCCACTGGTCCTCACGAATTGCACTTCTCTGGGCGGGCAGGCTGTTGGAACCCAGGATCCTGTCTCTTTGGCTTCCTTTTTTTCTGGTCATTTCCCTCGATGCATTTCAGGAAGTTGACTCTTTGAGTGTTTAATATGTTCAATACCCACATTAATCCTCTTGGCCAGTATCTAGCCCTCAAATTGCTTGTTTACAACAGTGCCAACAATACTGGGTAACACTGTAGACTCTTTCTGTTTTGCCATGGTAGCATTTGTGTGGCATTCCATTTTGCATGGTGCCCATTCCGTGATGTCTACAGTATCACCCTTTTTGTAGATTCGCATGTCTGTGGCCAAAGGAACAGCCCCATGTTTTCTAAAAGGCCTAGAGAACATATACTGGGGTCCTCTCCTCTTTCCCTGTGTATTTGTCATTTTGGCAAATTACTGAAAGATGGTGGTTCTGGCTGAAAGGAATTCTCTGTGTCATTTTTTTTTTAAATTCTCTTCCATACCTGAGGAGACTTTAATCTGACCTGGTACAGCTAGGCAACCCAAGATAGCCTCCCCATCCCACATTCAGAAAGAAAGAAAGAAAGAAAGAAAGAAAGAAAGAAAGAAAGAAAGAAAGAAAGAAATTGAAAGCCATCCTCCAGCATTGTGCAAGGAACTGAATGTTCCTAACAACAGAGGAAGTTTGGAGGCAGATTCATCCCAAGGCAAATCTCCCCTGAGACCACAGCCATGGCCAACATGTTGATGGCGACCTGTGTTACTCTGAAGCAAACGATCTTACGTGAAAAAGCTGTGACATAATAGATGTGTTGTTCTAAGTGCTAGGCTTGCGAGAATGTTGTATTAGTCAGGACTTTGTTATAGAAAGTGGTTCTTATGTTTAAATACACGGAGGAATCTCACATCTGAAAGCTGAAGAATCCATTCAACTGGAACCCAAAGTTGGAGGCCTGAAAACCAGTAGAGCTAATGGTGCAAGTTCTAGTTGAATCTGAAAGCCTAGAACTGGGAATAAGAGAGTTTAGTGTCACCAAAGCTATTATACCCATAACAAACTCTTTGTGGCAGTTAGCTTGGAGAGTCTACTTGATTTGCTTTGGGATCGGCCCAGAGGATTGGTGGAGCACACCTCTGGGGGGTCTTGGTGTGTGTTGGAGGTGTGGCCTTAGAGTCTATGTGTGGTCCCTTGCTCTCTTGCACTGGTACCCTGCTCTGCCACCCAGGCAACATGAACCAGGCTTCTTTCCTCTGCCATGCCCTTCTGCCATGTTTCTGCCTTGGAGCCAGCCTACCATGGACTGAATCACCTTAAAATATGAGCCAAATGAAACCTTTCCCATTGTACCAAGCGAGAGGAAAACTGACCAATGCATTCTTTAAAAGCTGGGAGACATCAGTGGTTTCCCAATCTACAAAGAAACAATATGTGAAAATTCAGCAGGAATTTCCATGGAATCATTTGTTGCCATATATACTTTCATTGATTATTCAAGCTCCTACTTGAAGAAACTCAAAGTCATCATGATTGATAGAGTAATAAGAAAAATTTTACTCATATCCCTAATCTAACAATGCCAACTCTTGTTTGTACAGCTCTAATCTTTGCAGTATGCTTTAAAAACTCTGAACTTTTTTAATAATGGAAGAGTAGTTGTTTCTCTCATTTGTGAAATGGTGAGGCCCAGTAGCAAAATGAACCTGTGAGAATACTAATTATATAATTATAAAGCAATTAAAGGAAACTTAAAGGTCATATAGGCAAGTGATCCTTAACTGAAGTTATACCACAGGAGAGTAATGATTAAATGTTCTCCACCCTTCCAGGTAGGGAGATAAGAGTGAACAGTATAAGGAGGAGAATTACCAAACTACTGCACCAGTGATTAGGGTTGAAGGGACTATGGTTGAAGAATATGGTTTCCTTTTTCTTGTTTTTCTGATAATCTGAGGTTGAGGGAGAAAGATGAACACCAGCCGAGGTTTACAGGCAATTCCCCAGCTCTTGCTCTAACTCTCTAGAATCTGCTTCCTCCTCTACCTTGTCTTTTGCCACTCTTACCCTCAGTCATTCAATGGTGTCCCCCCTGGGCTCCTTGCTGTTTGGCACATGACAAGCTCTTTCTCATACCCAGGTATTGTCTCTGTCTACTCCTCTCCCCTGGAAGGTCCTTTCATTAGCGCTTCGGGTGGCCTTTCAGTGTTTGTTCAGGTATCACCTCAAAGACACATCTACTAATTAATTGTTCCATCCAAAAAGTGCTCTTCTGCATTCCTTTGTTCCATTAATCTGCTCCATTTCCCTTCAACGTATGTGTCAGTGGTTGAAAAGTTATTTTTGTCTGTTTGTCTCTTTGGGATATAAGATTTGGAATGTGGAGACATTGAGGTCATGCTCAAATTTCAGTGTTTACCATACTGCCTGGGACAAAAAAGATGTTCAACAAATGTTTGTTGAGTGAATGAATGGATCAAGAGCAGAGTTCTGGGGCAGAACAAAGGGCAAATTCCCTTGGGGTGGCATGAGATGATCTCCAGAGGCAACCAAAGGTTTATATTACTAATCAATTTTCCCACTGAGTTTGTAAGAAAATCCCCTGAAAGACCTTATAAACTCCCTAACCCACTGTCAATTTCCTATTGCTTCAGTAACAAATTACCATAAATTTGTGGCTTAAAACAACATAAATATCTTTTGGTTCTAGACCTCAATTGTCTAAGTGGAATTCACTGGGGTAAAAAATCAAGGTGTTGGCAAGGCTGTGTCCTCTGCAGCTCTAGTGGAGAATCTTTTTCTTTCTCTTTCTCTGCTCTCAGGCAGCCAGCATTCCTTGGCTCCTGGCACCTTCCATCTCTGAAGCCAGCTGTGGCTGGTGGATTCTTTGCATACTACATCAGTCCAACACTGGCTCTTCAATGCCCTCTTCCACATCTGAGGATAAATTGATTTGACTGGGCACAGTCAGATAATGCAAGATAGCCCTCCCCATCCCACATTCAGCAGATTATAAAGTCTAAACCCATATGCAACCCTCATTGCCTTTTGCCATGTAATCTGACACAGTCAGTTTCACAGAGATGAGGGTAAGGACACTTTCAGAGCCATCAATTCTGCCACCAGATCTCCCAATCCCATTTCATCCTATGTGTTGTGTTTTAAATATCTGGATATTCTTTAAAAACTTGCATTGAGCCTTAATATCTGCTTCCCTCAAAATGCATTCATAGACTCCTCAATTTAAAAATCTACTCTATATTTTTGCTAGAGATCAGCATTATGTTCATTGATTAAATTAATGCTTTGCCACCCTCTCTTTTGAAGACTCAGGCACTGTTGTTGGCCCATCAGCCTAGAAATCCCTCCCCTAATCTCTACTTCGTTAAGAGCAGCAAGACAGGGCCTTTGATCCTGCTCTTGGTTGCAGTTCTAAACACAGACATTTGCTTTCTATGAACAGTTGATGCTCTCTCTCTCTTTGATTCTCTGGGTTCTATTCTTTATTTGTATCATTTGTTCTGCCCTCTTAGTCTGAATGTAATTATTCTTCTTCTATCAGTTCACAGGCAAACAGAAAGGATTGCTAGGACTAGAGCTAAAGACTTCCTGGGCAAGGACTCCTGCTGCTGCGTGAGCCAGGACCTCACGCTGCCGTCTCCCCAGGTGGAATCAGGTGTGTTTACTTGTGCCACCCACTTTCATCCTCTCAGTCTTCTGTCTGGTTTCTTTTGCTTGAAAGCAGCTTTACGTCCCGGCCTCATTACGGAGTGGTCCCATCGGGACGCCCTCCTTCCCAGCTTCTCTCTTTGGGGTCGGGAATGTCCATTCCAAGGCCCTCAAGAGCAGGAGCGGCTCACACGATGGCACATGTAGCTGAGTGACATGGGGATCTCTGCTCGTTCCTTCTGGGGCTCATGGTGGCACTGCCTGGCCAGTGCCATCCGTTGCTCTGCCTTCCCTCTGCCAGTCCTCCTGAGTCTTTTGAACATGAGCTTATCAGAGAGCCCCTTTGGCAGCCACAAAAGCTTCCTCAGATGTGCCCACCTTTATCCCCATGGGGATTATTCATGAATATACGATCAGAATTACACCGTTCAGACTCCCCTGTCTCCTTTGAGCTATGCTCCTTTTTAAAGTCTCTGTCCATAAAATGATGCCATTTGTTGGGAGACATCGCTTTCATTTGCAGAAAAAAATGCATTCTAACAGCCCAGAGAACATATTCAACTCTGTTCAGTCTTCTGTCTTTCAATTATCTTCAAGCCTAAAATATTTTAGTCATTTCTCCCATCATCTTCCTCACCTTCACAAGCATCCCTTTGCTAATGGGAATTAAGTCCAGAGCAGCAGTAGTTTCTGCTTTATGGATGATAAAATCATCAGTGAAGCACAGCAAGGAATGTCTTTATCTGAGTTTCTGGTTCCAGCACAATAAGATTTACTTCCAACAACTCCATGGTACTTGATAAAGGCTTATGGGTGAACTCTGGACCTTACTCTCCCTAACTACCACATGGAGGGAATATCTATCTTACCCATTCTTCCCAGGGTCTCTAGAGAAGACCAAAGGGAAACACATTGTGAAAATATTTTGCAAAGCCAAGCTAAGTAGACCAAAAGTCTAAATGACTCTCCCAAGGTCTGAAGTATTTGAGAAACAACTGTACAAGTAATGACAGGAGCCATCTGCTAAGTAGAGGCCACAAAACTGGTTCCAGGTATCAGACAAAGCCAGACTTAGCTCAGAACCACAGGACTGGGGTTGTAGGCATTCTCTCCTATGAACTATTTATTTATTTATTTATTTATTTATTTATTTATTTATTTATTTTTATCAGTACTGGGGATCGAACTCATGACTGCATGCAAGCAAGGCAGGCACTTATGCAGCTGAGCTAAATCCCCAGCCCTCTCCCATAAACTTTTGTGAGACTTGCAATTCAGGAAGCATAATGGGAACTTGGCGAAGGGGATTTGAGTCTTGGGAAGTGGAATCAATGCAGAAAAAAAACCAAACAAACAGAGTGACAGGCTTCGGTCAGGAGTAGAGATGTTTATGAGGTGATCCACCCACTGGACAAATGCTTGGTTAATGCTACCTGTTAGCTGTGTGGGGCTTGATGGGAGATAGAAAAATACAAGCAACCCGACCTCTGCCCTCAGTGAGCTTTCAATCCAGTAAATAATGATTTTCAAATTCCAAACACTTATTCAGAAAGAGAGTTTTACATGCCTCCTTAGGGAAGTAGGCAACTTGTTGGAAATGGAGCAGTAAAAATAAACACATGTGTTTTATTCATCATATAATCCATTGTAGAGAAAACATCGATAACCCAGTAGAATGTAGGGACTTCTTCATCAGTCACGAGAGGCGAGATTATATTGCCATAACGAAGAACTCCAAAATTTCAGTCACATGAGACAACAAATGTCCACTCGACATGAGGAATACCATTATCTGACTGGTCTCAGGAGGCGAGTGTTGGTGAGAACCCAGCATGGGTCTGATTGTTACAAATACACTTAATATCAATCAGATATTCACTTCAATCCTCTTACCTTGAGGAGACTGTAAGAGGGAATCTCCCTTCAGGCTTCTCAGTCAGAGTTTCAGGCTGACACCCAAAACCTCTATGTGGTCCACTGTTCGAGGGTATCTTTCTCTATGTTAGTCTTCTTAGACTACTCTCCTTCAATCCTGCCGTGTGCAGAACTGGGCCCTTGGAAACTCACACAGTAGATTTGTGCTACTCCTTCTCCCTGGAACATATGCCAATACCATACCACTCCCTACCTGAATCTAGCTCTGGGCTAAGCTGAGAGGTATAAATTAAGCACGAAGAAGCTCCTCCTCGTGCTTCCACAAGGAAGTTCTGGTCTCAAAAAACAAAAATATCAGTGTTTCTTTTATCTGAAAAGTTCAAATGTGAGTCCACCTGTACAGTATTTATCCAGCACAGCTGTATGCCAGGCACTGTACCGGGCAGCAGAGAGCAAATGGTGAGCCACACTGACTTATGCTTTGCTTTTGTGGAACTCAGTGAGGAATAATTACACAAACAGACCTTGCAAACTGTGTTAAAGATTGGGAAGGAGAAGAATAATGTTATGAGTGTTAAATGGTTTGGGGAGGGTGTTTTCAGGAAAGTAGCATTTGAGCTGAAACTTGGGAGTTGATGTAAATTGTTGAATCCAGTCAATGATTTCTAGACAGGTGGTGTTTGGTTTTAGATCATTTCACAAAAAATAAAATAAAATAATAAAAAAGTTTAACAGTATAACTCTAGTCCTAAACTTGCATCATTCTCTATCATTGTATTTCATCTCCTTCTATAGGAAAAATGGAATTATGAGTTATGTGCTCTGAACAACATTTATCTTGGGCTAAAACCATTAAGGTGTTTTTCTTTACTGTGACTATCATCTCTCACATATATAACACATGATAAAAGAATGAGAATTAGTGAAGAAATGATGTAGCATAGATAATTCCAAGCCACAATTCTATCGTGTGTCAAAATACAAGTCAGACACAGCAGAGAATGTCCAATGTTACAAAACCTACTTTAACAATTTTACTAGTATTATGTAAACAATAGCAAAACATTGATTGACTGTTGTTTAGAAGTTTGGGGTAAAAGATTTCTACAAACAACACCAAGGCCAAAATATTTTTAGTGCTGCCATAATAAAAATATCACATTAGCTTTTAAAAATGTTTCTTTTATTTCCTCAGCACATCCCAACTTAAGGGGTCCTGCATGTACATATAGATGATGCATTTTATACATACACACCCTCATAAGTTGACAGATGGGAGGAATCTTGCAGTCATTTCTCAAAGCAGACAAAAGGCCGTTGGTTCTGCTCCACATGACGGTTTTTGAAGACAGAATATCACACGCTTCCGTTGATGATTATATAGCTCTATCCATCTGTCTGCCACTGCAGGTTGGGAGACGGAGATACAGCTCCCACCGTCCCCATAAACAAAAGTAGACCGTGCTGTCACCAGTCAGACACGCCAGCTAATTGGAGCTGTCGACAGACACAATATTCTGTGTCAACAGCTCTCGTAACAGTTTGAAACAGCAATGATATGTTGGTTGATGGTAACGATGACACATGTGTCGCTAATAGCATGCTAGAAATCTGACATAACTAGAAAGGAATTACTCGCATGTGATTCTTGGCCGCTGGTGTTCCCGTTCAGACTCACCAATCTCGCAGAGGTAGGGGAGGAGGGGCTGCTGTAACACATCTTCTCTGTATCGCTTCACTGCCTGACAGCTTAATTTGATACTCATAATGTCTAACTTTAAAATTAATCTTGCTAAAAAGATTTGTTTCAACAAGCCACCAAGTCTTAAACTCCTTTGTAAAATTAATAAGAAAAAAAAAATCTTTGTTTGTATAGTATTGGAACTTGGGGTCAAAATAAAAAGGAGCTATTTTGTCAATGTTAGAATTTCTGTGACTATGGATTTATACAGATCTTCAGGAAAGTAATTTTTACCTAGTTAAATGTATACACTTGCTCATAAATGTAGCTTATTCTTGAACTTCATGATAGACAAAATATTCTCAAAATAGAAACAGTTTTGACAGGACTTTGGAACATAAAGGCATATTGTTCATTAATCTCTGTGTAAACTGTGCCTACTGGGATAATGGTACATTATGCATTATATTAATAAAAAGCAGAAAGTCTCTGGATGTTTTCAGATAATTTATTTATCTTCTAAATACTTGAATCATTTCACTACGTTGGTCTGAATTTGAGCTCAGCCATTTTAATATTCACACAAACTTATTAACTCCTCTGTGCCTCAATTTCCCCATCTATAAAATAGATGTCATAATAACACTGTTGTGTATGATAGTAAAGAATACATGGGTTAGTACAGGTGATAAATTTAGAACTGTGCCTGGCCCCATCATACAGCAAACAGGCAATATTTTTTCATTTATTTATTAATGTTCTATGTCCAGTGAGAGATGTTAGTAAAGAATGAAATCAAGAATATATATTTAAAAAAACAGTTGGTGGAGGGTTGGGTGTCAAATAGGCCTTGGTATGAGCACTTGTTTCAACATTAACCAGGCTCTTTGACCTTGGGCAAGTCTCTTAACCTCTCTGACCTTCTTTCTTTGTCCCTCAGAGTTAATTCCTCTTTCCTCAACAAGATGTTTTGGAAATTTAAGATCATGTATTTAGGATACTCCATACAATACTTGACATATATTAAGTATTCCATGGATAACAGCTAGAATTATGATTAATACTTTGCATTATAGTGCACTTTTAATTTTAAACTTATCTTATCATTTTTATTCTCTTATAAATCCTGTTGTTCTGGTGGGTGTCATTAATAATGCCTTCTTTCCCTTACAGAAGTGCCTAGACTTCTGGGGACATGGCAGAGTGTTGAGCAAATCAGCCTCTCTGAGATTTGGAGTCCAGGAACTGGAATATCGCAATGTATGGGAGGGGAAGAAGGAGGAAATTGGGTCCCTGAGACCCGTAAGGATCTGAAGTGAGAATTGGAGCTTATGACAAGACTTAGATTGCCTGAGGGTCATAAACAATGCTACATGCCAGTACCAAAGAACCAGAAGCTAAGCCAAATAGGCAGTAACTTCTCATCCGCAATAAATCAAAGAGGTAGGATCTTACAACAGGCTGTAAATCTAAAAGCCAGCTACACTTAGAAGACATCTGTAATGGATGATCAATTGCATCAACTTGAAAAATTTAGAAGATTAACTAAATTAGCTCAGTAATTCTACACCCTAGGGTATAGAGGACCTGTCCTAGTGTCACTCAACAATTGGAGTATATAAAAGTGAAGTGAGGAAGGACAGATCTCTTCTGTTCTTGGGAAGAACTCCAGTCTTCACCTTCAGTTTGGCCATCATCTCTTGACTTTTGCTTCTGCCTTGGGTCCTTCAGCCTTCTTGGTAGAGACTCTTCACCTGTCCATCACGGGCCCATCGGCCTCCTGGTACAGACTTGTGTGGGACACTGCAGTGAACTCCAAACCTTGGACTGAAACTGTCTCTCTCCAATGTACAGACACTCTGTGCACACTTCCTCATCCAACTCTGTGGCTAACCACTGTAAACCAATCTTATGATATCTTATATATTTGTATGTTTGTGTTATATGCGTTTCTCTAGCAGAACACTGACTGATACAACATCTCTAAAAAGTAGTAGTTCTCAATCTAGCAGTAAAGCTATCTATCATGAACAATTTATAAGCATCAGCACATAAACTAAACTAAAAGAAAAAATGGAGCAGAAAAATGAGAAGACATAGAAGCAAGAGGCAACTCCAGACTTCCAGATCACTCAGGGCAAACCCAGAAGGCAGTGAGGGAAAGAATTCAATAATCACTCACATGAACTCTCTGAAATTGTAACAGTGAAAGTAACAAACCTGATGAATGAGGCTCTAAAAAAATCAAATTAGAAATAATTTCTAGGAGAACTAAAGAGATGATGACCATAATAAAGGACACAGTGAATCTAGACTAGATACTATAAAAAAAGAGGAGCTTAGGAAAATGATGGAAATCATGAATACCCAACAACAAGAGAAATGGAATCTGTGAAACAGATTCAAACATGTATCAAAGAGATTAAAAATTCTATTGAAAATATATGCAGCATAATCAATCAGTGTGAGTACAGAATATCATATCTAAAGGACAGGTTTGTGGTTAGTGAACATAAAAAGAAAGATTTCTTAAAAACAAACAAGATATCAAGAAAAATTAATCCAAGAGCTGCTAGATGATGCAAAGAAGAATAACATTAGATTGATTAGAGTTAATGAAAAAGCAGGAGATAGCATGAATATCATAAAAAATCTGTTCACAGAAGTAATGGCAGGATACTTCCCACATATGGAAAAAGAATTTGACATACAGATAAGTGAAGCATGAAGAAATCCAATTAGCCATGGGCAGATTTCACCAAGGCATATAATAATCAAGGTTCCATAAACTCAACATAGAAACAGCATATTAAAAGCTGTGAGAGAAAAGAAGCAACTAACCTCAAGGAAAAACCATCAGAATCACAGCAGACTTCTCAGTCAAGGAGAGCTTGGAGAGAAGTATTTCAAGCCCTAAAAGAAAACAACTTCCAACCCAGACTGATGTATGCTGTAAAACTTTCAAAATTCATGGAGAAATAAGATACTCCCATGACAAAGAACGCAAAGAAATCCATGATCACCAAACCAGCACTCCAAAATGTTTTGAAGAACATTCTAGAAAGAGGTAAAGTAAACTACAATTCCAGGAACTCCAATAGAATGACTCCACCAGGCGAGGCAAGCAATTAAACAAAAGGGGGAAAAAAATGGAAACAACAGGAAAATTACATTACAAAGATAAATTAACACCTATTAGTTATAATGATCAATGTTAATGGTCTCAATTCACATTCAGCCTCAGGGGTAAGCTCCTTGGAAGCTCCACCGAGGGCCCACCCTGCCACCAGGAACTCAGCACAAGCCAGCCTGGGGGAAGTCTTGCTGGAACCTCCACCGAGGGCCTGGCCTGCCACTGGGAACTCAGGGCAAGCCCGCCTCAGGTCTAGGCACCCCAGAAGTTCCACCAAGGGCCCGCGCTGCCACTGGGAACTCAGCACAAGCCTGCCTCAGGCGTAGGCTGCCTGTAAGCTCCACCGAGGGCCCGCCCTGCCACCAGGAACTCAATGCAAACCTGGCTGGGGGAAGGCTGCCTGGAACCTCCACTGAGGGCCTGCCCTGCCACCAGGAACTCAGAGCAAGCCTGCCTCAGGGGTAGGCTACCAGAACCTCTCCTGTGGGCCCGCCCTGCCACTGAGAACATTGAGAAGGCCCTCCCAAGACTGAAAACTGCCCTGGACTGCTACAGATGGGGCTGCCTTCCCACCTGTAACATCAGAAGATCTCAGCGGGATCCAGTTGGTGTGAGAAAATTTGGAACTTTGCTCCCAGGTGGCGAACTATGGACTACACCGGATTGACTGTATCAATGTGGTGAGTATACCCCTAAAATAGAGGTGTACAGGGGATAATTAGGGCCAGTAGTAAAACCTCCTCCAACTAAATGTAAGACTTTGGTGTGTCTGAAAAGAGTGTGTGTGATCCCCTCCTACACATAGAAAACACCAGGCAGTGTGAAAATGACAAAACGAAAAAGCAAAATGCAGTCTCAAGCATATAGTTCACCAGAAGCAAGTATAGGAGACATTGGAATAGAAGACCCCAAAAGTAACACACCTGGAATCTCTGAAAAGATAGCAAGTGAAATAAAAATACAACTGCATCAGGCTATAGAGGAAATCAAATTAGAAGTAGTCTCCCATGTAAAGCTGGAAATAACAACTTTAGTAAAGGAGTTGTTGAATGTAGCTAAAGAAGAACTAGAGAAGAAAGTACATGAGCATGGGAAACTGATTGAAACTTTGAATGAACAATATAGAAAACAAGCAGCATTCATGAAACAAACTCAAAGAGACATCCAAGAAACAAAAAATTCTATCGAAAGCACGCAAAACTGCCTAAAGGAAGCTGAGGATAGGATTTTGGACCTTGAGGACAGGATCACAGTTAGTGATCAGGAAAGGATAGAACTTTTAAAAATAACAAAGCAGCATGAAATGACAATCCAGAAGCTTCATGATGATGCCAAGAGCAACAATATAAGAATAATGGGCATTAGTGAAGATACAGGAGTCCAGGCAAATGAC